>JAADVW010000702.1:0-17479 GCA_023335875.1 Elongisporangium prolatum | reverse complement strand
CGAGGTTATGAGTGCGGCAATCTATCACATTATTGCGGAAAACAAAGGCGTGGGTCATTTGATTACTTCTGTACTTGTGCAACGATACGACACGCTTGATTTGCCGCAGGCGAAATATCGAAGATGTCAAGTGTATCGTGATACCGGTGACCCTGGATAACTTCCATTGGACGCTAATCACCATCGGTGTTACGTGCAACGGGATAAATGTATATTTATACGATCCTCTGTGTAGCAAGCTCTACATGGCTCACCTCGAGTCCATATGGGTGACTAATGTCCGGCCAATGATCAGTGAGTGGTTCAAGCGCGATTTCAAGACCACAAGAATGCCGACTAATATGGTGCATCAGACGAAGCCGAAGCAAAATAATGGAGTAAGCTGCGGTGTATTCGTCTTAGATGGTTCATGCTCGCCTAACAAACGATCCCAGTTTCCGTTCGGCTCAGATTAATCAAGATTATCTAAATGTTGTTCGATTGCGAACTGCGCACAAGATCATGAATGATATGGAGATCACGGTTGTTGAACGTTCAAGCCAATTGGATACTATTGCGCAAGCGCTCGCAAAAACAGCAAAATGAGAAAAACATGTCGAAAGGTTGTGCTGAAGTTACTACGCATTAAAGCTGCCAAAAGTTTACAAAGTTTCTCGAAAGTTGTAGCCATTTGGGCTGTACTAAGATCAATGGTCATGTTCGCTATACTAACGATACAACTACATTGGTTTGTTGCCTGGATCGTTGTCCATTACTCAGCAGCATTACGGCGCGACAGACTGCTCTTCATTGCTTCAGGTAATCTTGTCAACGCAACAGAACTGTCACCGGAGCCATCAGAGACGAATTGGCTGTGATAGCGTTCCAGCAGAAGCGCGGTGGATTCCTTTCCGCGTCGAATTTCATCGTGAACCTCTTGAAGTGTCTTGATCACCTCGTACAATTGTTGATATGCTTCATTCATCTTCTCATTTAGATCATGTGTTTCTTCCGCGCGGAAGGATAGTAGTTGTTGCAGCAGTTCTCACTGATGGCTGTAAATGCTGCGCGGTTCTGTTGTGGTCTCTGCGTGTGTCCATTGAGCCTCAGCTCAATTATGAGAATTGATGGAGTTAATTATAATAATTAAAGCTACTTAATTGGAGCTGTTGAATTGAAAACTACGCTGGACGGGGATGCTTTTCAGAAATATACGCAAAACAAAACGCGAAATTTTGAGCTTGTTTTATTACAAAGTTACTCCAAATGTCCCGAAGTCACACACAAGTTACTCCGAAGGCGCATAAAAGTTGCTCTATTTTTGCAAATTAAAGTTACTCTAATGAGAGCCGTTTGCAAACACAATCAAAGCAAGTACCGTAAATGACGTATCTCGGTTGTGAGATACTTACTGATACTGAACCTCTTCAATATTGAAGCATACGATTACCCGGGACACTCAGGTTACGAAAGGAACTCGGGTTGAACTGCGTGAAAACCATCTTTGATAGAGATGTCTTACAAACAAATTAAATATATACCTATTCAGCAACACGATTCTCGTGCCATAACGAATTGTATTTGGATTATACTCATACAAATCGGCCCAGTAGTCCCAGTAATAATTAATATTCAGCAAAAGTAGTTGTAGCGGCAGCTGGTAAATGATTCACCGCAAAATTGTAATCGAAATCGCAACCCTCATCGTCCGTGAGAATCAGCCAGCATATCAAGCAAATGGACCGCTCTTCTCTCTCACTCGAGCGTTTGCTGGCAAGCATGCACTGCTCCCTCTTTGCCGTTACATGCCTTAGCCGTCTCAACAGAGGAGGCCGAAGCGGTCATTCCTCGCAGCATTGGTCATGCTGTCGGTCGGTGATGCGAAGTCCGACTCTCGAGGAGGCAGCGATGTCTCCGCATAAGACACCCCGGAGGCTACCCCAACTACATCGGCTCTTCCGTTCTCGCAGCTCTATCGCTATGCGACGCCATATGCCATGCTGTGTAGCCTTCGGCGTGCTGGAACCAACGGGGCGCTGTTCCATGTATGGCGCTCGATTTTGGCGACGCCATTTCTGGCTTCGCCCAAACGGACGGATGGGAGGAGGGGGGTGATCGCGGTGTCGTCAATACAGCCGCACGTAACTACTTATTCATCGTTATCGCTCTATTTACCACCGACTACGGTACATCGCATAACACTTCCGAACGTTAATGGAGATGCATAGCTGGATATCACCTGGTTCGATCGCACTGATGCGCTTCAGTTCTCACGGGTGATACAGTCAAGATCAAATACGGCATGGGACACAAACTCGGTGATACGTTTAAATACATATTCCAGTTCATCACTCGGTACGTGATTGGCTTCTTGTTATGGATGCGTGATGCCTTTTATGGCGCTCTCGCTTGCGTTCTTGCTCACAATGATGCTGCGCAAACCCAAGCATCGCAGAAATTGTACACAGAAGCCGGTACTGGCAGAAGAAACACTTGGTTCGATTCGAACTGTGTAATTGAATATGAAAAGTGCGCGATCGAAAAGTACAACGAGGGCGCCCTTTTCTCTGAAAGGCAAAACGTTCAGCTCGCTAAATGGGACGTCAATTTTTGGTGTTTTCCGTGGAAGTATCTGGATTATGCATGCAGCTGGTTTGTGGTACGGTGGCTGCAAGGTTGAGCATGATCAGGCGTCCCATTCAGTGGTTTTTCAAGAATTTCTTGGAATTTGATGCAAATTACAGTATACCAAATACTGTACAACCGCTGTTGCTCAAGCTTGTGGCGCGTACATTGCATAAAAGAGCTGAAAAATTCTAGCATCAATGCTGCCGGTGTGAGTGTATGAAACGAGCAATCGGATCTCAAATTGAAAGAAATTTACGGAGCCAAAACCTCGGACAATTGTTGCCAGTCGTCAATGGCTCCCAAATCGAATGTTAATATCAGAAATTCAAGACGCAACAGAAGACAAGGATACGTATCATTTTTGTTGAGTCCTCCTGTGTGGCTTACACAAGCTCGTACTGCTGAGTCACCTGGGCCATCAGTTCCCAGGACGAGGGCGATTTAAAATACCGCACCATATCAGCTTCAGTCGGTGGTGCAACATTATTTCCACCGCGTTCACTCATGGGTGATCCAGGGCCCATAGTGCTGCCTTCAACAATAGTGCGAACCTGGAGCACGCGATTTGTTTCAACGCCCACACCGAAGTAAATTGTAAGACGGGTGCGCAATCGTGTCAAATTAGCCGATACTTCAGGTTCCTGTTCTGGCTCAAAAACGTCGTCCTCTTCATCCTCGTCAAAATCGTTCTCGTCACTCGAGACTTGAGAGTTATCTGGCCAGCGCATGAATTGCACAGCGACAGCGCTGCCGTTTTGGTCGTTCAAATCCCGCACACGCCACGCTCGATATGCAACTAGTTGTTTCTTGCGACTCCAACCGAACGGGAACACAATATCTTGGGGACCTAACACGGTTGGTTCTGGATTGTCCAGCTCTAATAGGAACACAGAATGTGGGGAAATTGGCCCATTAGGTAGCGATAGCGTCATCGTTGTGGCGGTCTCCGTCAAATTCAGCAACTGAGTCGTTTGAGCGTATAGCATGCGTTCGACCCATGAGAGTGAAGCAAACGGCAGTAGACTACTACTACTCAACGTTGTGCTACTGGGTGCAACACCGCCTCCACCATTCATGCGTAGCGGCTTATTAAGATCATCAGCGTCAATGTGGCGATGCCACTCACCCGTGAGTCCACCAGTTGATCGTGAAATCGCCGCATCTCGTAACGCTGCAGACACTTCCAGGTCGCGTGGTGACGGGAGCGAAGATTCGATAGCACCATAATAATCCAAAAAAACGCGCCAATACGGCAACCGTCGCTGCTGCTGTCCATTTTCTTCGTGCTCCTCATCATCGTCGTCATCGTCGTGAAGACACCACCACGGTTCTTGCAGCAACCACGGTTCGCAGCTTTTCAGTATGTCGTATAACTCGCGCATCGGCGAATCTGGTTGTTGCATCGATGGACCCTGTGCTCGTCGAGGAAGTTGAGCGATTTCCTCTCGTACAGCGTCGTCAATAAATGTTATCACCTGCGCGTAAGCAGCATGGTGATCCAATCCTGATTGCGCACAGTGCATGAGATGGTCGCGTAGTTCTTGCAAGAATCCCTTTGTCGCCAAGAGAGCGTGGCTAATGGCCACAAGCGTTGAACAAAGGTGCAGTAACTGGTGATTTGTCAATGGAATTTGCACAAGAGTCGCGGTCGGCCGGCGAGCAGTACCAGATGGAGTAACCATCTCAAACGAATGACGATATACCTTTGCCTCAGCTGGCTTGTGCACTTGATCAAATCGATGGATGCGTTTGATAATCATGTAGGCCAGCTGAAGAATTCGCGCACGGCGGTAAAGATCAGTGTCGACTTCATTTTGAGCCAATCCATCACGTGATGACGAATTCACCGGAAGAGGCAACGCGTTTGGCTCGTCATGCGGACCCCCAGGTCCAATAAAAAGCGCTTTATCCGAGTCAGTGGACCTGTTGCGCTTACGATTTGGAAAGTGGGATGACGGACTGAGTGGGATGATCACAATGCTTGGTGGTAGAGATTGTTGTTGTAGCAGGGACTGACGTAACGCCATCCCGCTAGACCAGCTTTCCCGTCGCGATTGCAGTCGTTCATAGTAGCTTAGCGAAGATGACGGAAGCGATGACGCTGGAGGAGGCGGTGGAGGCGGTGCAAATGAAGACAATGGAGGTACAGTCGCTGAACCCACGGAGCCTTCTGATGGACGCGGAGTTTGAAGCGTCAGCTGCATCATTCCAGTGATAGGCGTCAAAATACTCATGGGTCGAGATGCACCACTTGAAGATATAGTCGGTGTGGGCATAGGTAGAGCGGCCAACGATGATCTTCGCACGTGCATTCTTGAACTACCGCTAGAATTCCCGGTACCAGCGTGGAGTGAGGCTACACTTGGTAGCAACTGCGACTGATGAGGGGGTGCCAATGGAGGCGAACGGGCGGTAGTTGACGCCAGACGTTGGTTCACAAACGAATCTGCGAGACTCATGGGAGAATTCATATCGACGCTTGTCGGCTGTTGGTGCACCCCAGGCTGAAAAGATGTGGCCGTAAAGTATTCCGACTTGAGCGAGCCCGACCGTGTCAACCGTGTCATACGCTTACGCTCGCGGCGGGCGGGGTCGACCGCAGATACAGCACTGTAGCCATTGCTGGAGTAATAGTGGCCATTGACGTTTGCCAAGGACGGAGGAAGTAGACGAGGGTCTATGGAGCCTAATACATCGTGACGGCTGGTGCTGGAAGGATTTTGATGATCCAACAATTCGTCAATGGAAGGCACACCACGTGGCAGCAATGTACCGTTGCTGCCGCCACCATCTCCGCTATTGATATTGCTGCCATCTACGCTCATACTACTGAGAAGCACAGGTGAACGGAAGGTCTTGCGTGCCTTGCGGCTCGACGAAATACGAAATGCTGGTGAGCTAAGAGCTCCTTCACAAACAAGCCCTTGATTCGCACTCTCGCTGAAAAAGTAGACTTTAAACACGTGCAAGTTCTTGCAATTGAGTCGAGATGATTGCCAGCCGTAATGCCAAGACTGGCGGTTGCCATTGATCAAGAAACGCGAACTGCTGGCGTTGCTAGTGTTGCTGCTCACTCCCACTGGAACCAGAGTGCCGCGAAACCATTTACCGAATGGTTGTTCAGGCACTTTAACCTCGGCCATCAGTTCATCGCGCACATATTCGCGTCCAACAACAAGACTGTTACCTTCGTTTGAGCTGGTGCTGTTGTCCGTATCATCCACGTGTACGCCGGTTGAAGCAGATTTCTTTTGTTTCGCGACCTCTTCAAATCGCCCAAGCACGAGTTGGCAATCTGGAATGGCAGACTCGACTACAAGGCCCGAGCCACAAAAACTTTTTGGATTGTGTCCTCCACAGCAATGTGGGAAGCAGCGCAAGTTCTTGTGCCCGCTCGCTTTGTTACTTCTGCTCAGTCACAGGTACAGTGTTACAAGAGTCAGAATGTGCCGCAAGTGTGCAGTTCTATGATCAGCAAGAACGGCAAAATGCGATTGAGGCGACCACGCACCTTAAATATTCACTTGTAAATAGATCCTGGTCACACTGAGTGTGCAGGAAGCGGCAGGGGCTCATTCTGTCGCGGCAAGAAGGGGGCAGGGGCACACAGCGCTGAATTGGCCAGGCGAGGGCTGTCGCCGCGAGGGGCGGCGTGGAGGGGAGAAGGACCGAGAGCGAGGGGGCTGGGAGCAGAAGCTCACCACGTTGAGCAGTCGGCGCTTCTATCGGAAGGTGCTCTTCACGCGATGAACAACTCCCTCCTGCTCCCCCGTACGGCAGAACCATCGGACCATAAACGCGACGAGCGACAAGCGAGCGAGTCACAAGTGAACGAGTTGGGCTCTTTTAGCCAATGAAGAATGGCAGAAATATCCTTTTCCACCAATCATGTATTGACACTATAAGGGTGGACTGTCTTCCCTGCTTAATAAAGCGCCCTCCCTCTACAAGAGCGTTTGCCCATCAAAGCAACGGGGATGGGAAGATGAAAGGTTTCCACACGTGTGCGCATTAAGAGACTGGATTCTGATGAGACCAATTGTACCGTATCTACCTCATTTCAAACAGAGGCTCATATTAAAGGAAGAATATAGAGTCTCATAGCCATCACAAAGCTACATCTTCCAGCAAGCAACGGTTTTTGTGCCGTCCGCCTCTCACCTTTCAAGGACTGGCGTGCGCGAAGCAGTCACTTTCATGCTCGTTTTTGCGCCAATTAGTACACTTTCTACACACTAGCGTTATTCTATTGGATGATAATATTCCGACCTTCAAATACTAAGGTTTTTTCTTAAAGCGTGGGGAGGTTAGGTCAATGGAAGCAATTGGTCGAAAATATACAGCACTACATATCTGCACGATTGGTAATCACTAAAGATTTACAGAAAATCATTAAAATAACGTTAGTATAAATAATTCGCATATTATGCTCCAGGGTGCTGCAAAGCTAGAGTCGCAGTGCAAGTGCATCCATGTGCCATCGATGCCGCACCATTCGACGGACAGGGCCGGCTACTACGAGACCTTCAAACGTTAACACTGCAAACATGTCACCCACAACAACACCTGCAATCTTGGCAACAAATGAGCTGGGTAACGGGATCGATGGTAGCCCAATTACATTCGTTGATGTCGCGATGCGAAATCGCTCAGTCACAATATTTGGTTCGGCGAACGCCAAATATGCCAAGATGCACATTAGCGATGTGGCATAAGCCATCAAGAATGGATTCGTCCAAACTGGTCTTCGAAATCGTGAACCAAAGCCAAACGCCAACGCACTGGTGATGTACTGCGGCGCAGTGACTAGAAATAAAGTTGTACCAAGATGACTGTCTTGAAGTAGCCACCACTTGACGAGATCGACATTTGCTGGGTTGAATGGGCAATACCACGGCTCTGTCATCAGCAAGTGCACAGCCAAGTAGAGAAACAGCACGTGTAACACTTCGTGGCCTAGCATTGAAACCAGTGTTGTGGGTCCTACGAGGCTAGATGTCGGCCGTTCGTGCCCCAGCTCGTTTAATGGTTTGACCAATGACAACCCGTATGAGAGACCAACGAGCACAAATCCGTCACCAAAAATGAATGCCCATTGGGAGAGGAAGACTGCATTCGAGTACATCGTAAAACGTAACCCACAACCAATCAAGCCGTACATCATAAGAAACTTCAGGTTGCTGAACGACGTGGCCAATGAGCAACGACCCTCCCGACATATATCAATCACTGCAGAAATCGACTTCACGCGGCTGGTGAAGGGCGACACCACCGAGGCTTCAGCGTCGCTTAATGCAACGCCTACATGGGCCACGCGCAACGCACCACAATCGTTACCACCGTCCCCGCACATGCCTGTTACCGCGCCGGCTGCCATCATTTCAGCAATACAATCAGCCTTTTCCACTGGTGTCATGCGGCTAAAGATCCGAATATGGAAAAGCAGTTTAGCGAGTTCACCCATCCTCCCAAGATAATTGAACGCAGCACCGGTAACTGCAAGCTCTGGCCGTTCCAACGTTAGGCTCGAGACCATAGCGTGAACATCCTTGCTACTAACAACTTGGAGTGTATCAATGTCTTTCCATACAAGTGCCTTTCCTCCATTATTGTTGACTGGCAAGAGTTCACCAAGCAAGACCCGTGTATTCGGTTGGACCATTCCACTTGCCCGAGCGATATAGCATCCTGTCATGGCATTGTCTCCAGTGATCATGACAACACGAACATCGCCTCGTTGAAGTGTCTCGATAGCTTGGGCGGAATCAGGCTTTAACTCGTTTTGAAATACGATGAGTCCGAGAAAATGCATATCGCATTCGATGGAATCGCGATTTTGGTGTTCTAGGTCTGTGACGCTAGGGTGGATTTCGCGCGCACCCATACTAAGTACATAACATCCATCACGTGCAAGCTGCTCGCTGCGTACAGTGTAGTCACTCGGCATTGAACCAAACGTACAGATGTCCCGCATTCGCTCATATGATCCCTTGGTAAACACGAAGCGACGCTGCGTATGCAAATCCTGAACAATCACGCTCATACTCATACGGTGGTGGTCGAATTCATAACGCTTGATGATTTCAAGCGCATAATCTCCCTCAGGCGATTCAACAATCGACCGAATAATGTCATGTTGCTGATCTTGTTGCTGTTTCACGACAGCTTGCTCAAAGAGCTGCCAATGTGTGGCTTGAAACATCTTGATTTCAACTTCGTTACCAACAAGTGTGTCATCATTCATGTACCCCAGCGTGTGACAGCTCGCCATTGCAAACTTCATTAGCAACGAAAAGCAAGGACTTGCTATCTCAGCGTATTCATTCATAAATACAGCCATACTATCACGCGACCCACGGCGCCCGACTGGTACACATCCACGAAAATCAAGCCCTTGCTTCGTAATCGTTCCCGTCTTATCGAACGCAAATACACGCACTTTTCCACCGAGTGCAACACGCTGAGGATCCAAACAAAAAATTCCACGTCGTTGCAATCGCTTGGCTGCATTGGCTTGGCCAACTGTGAAAACCACAGGAATCAAAGGGTTCAGCACTGCCGAAATCATGAAGATACCGTATACAAACGCTCGAAGGTGATTGCTAAGTCCGGTGTTTTCAATCAGCAGATGCATTGCGATACAGGCTGCGACAATTCCGTATGCCAGCAAAAAGACGATGCATGCTTTTAAGTGCTCGTCATATTTGAATCGCACTGGCGAAGGATAAAGAATAGATTGTATACGTTGTCCGCGTACAGTATGGGCACCAGTAGACTGGACAATAGCCAGAATTTCATCCTTGTTACTGCTTCGGTTCTCTCCATTGTTAAGGGTATGCCGTTGTGGTTGCACTCCCGATGATAGCGTCTTGCATCCAGCAAACAGAGTATGCTTTTTGCCACTTTGGTCTGCTGGATCGTACGTTTCATTGCTATTAGTCGGAATAGGAAATTTTTGGACTGGCATCGACTCCCCAGTTAATGAACTTTCGTCACATAAAATATTTCCACCGGACAAAACTACGAGATCACATGGTAAATCCCAGTTTTCCACGACGCGCACAAGATCACCTGGCACGAGCAGATTCACACGAACAGTCTGCCAAATTCCATTACGTTTGACTGCCACGCCGCCAGATGAGCGCGTCATTTGTAGCACGGTGGCCAATAGTCGACGCTTGATGACAATATTTACTCCAATCACAATAACAATAAGAACCATGTTCACCACAGCCACGCCAATGTACGCCGTAAAATACCAGACCGCATAGCACATAAGCCCATACAGATAAAAGTAGCAAACCGTCTCTTGTGCAATCGAATGCATGATTGATGGCATTGGAACTTCCATACTGTTATACCCCACAAGCGCCATACGTCGGCGAACCTGCTGGTCATGCAAGCCTTCTTCACAATATTGTCGAATTTGTGCATAAGTATCCGGCAATGGCACATAACCCGGAATAAAACGTTCCTCGTGATCATCGTAAATGTAGCGCAGATGCTGGAATTCCACGTATCGCTGGCCGGGCCCGCAGGCATCTGGCTCCGAGGTTTGCACCAGCAACGTCTGCTCGAATCCTAAGCGAGCACCTTGGGAAAATAAAATTTCTAGCTTCGCTATACATGCCGTGACACCGGAGCGATCTGGCATGGTGATTTCGGCCCGTTCTGGATTATATAAATGAACGTACGTGCATCGGTCCAACGGAAGCTTCACGCGGAAGAAGTTTCTCAGGCGATTGAAGTTTGCCACAATAACGCTTAACCAGAGTGCAGAAGCGAGCCAAAAGAGAATGAATACCAAAATAAGAACGTCCGTGGGGTCGAACAATGCTGGACTGAACTGTGAGTTGCTGTCTAACAGCAATGCGATCATAACAGGCAGCAGCCAAATTGTAAGTACAATGAAATAAAGTAACACCAATTGTCCGAGTCTTGAATCTTCGTAGCCTGTTTGTTCAACAGAATCCACAACTGCCCGTAATTCGGCAGTTGTGCTCGACATCTGTGATATCATAGGAGTTCGCCCTGAATGAGTGTAAGGTCCTTCACCTTCACCGCCGTAAAGCACAACGCCGACCCCAGTATCCTTGGACATCTGCAAGTGAAGTGGTAAAAGATTCGGGCGGCGATTCAACATGACCATACGTGTGTCTGGTGATGACCCCCAACGACTGCTAAGCCACGATCGCAACGGTAGCCAGAGCAAAAGCAATACGAAGAACGCTCCATAAGCCACATAATGTGCCAATAAAGGCGCCTCTACGTAGGTCGAAAAACGGAAAGACGGTACCGTCGCTGCTGTGTAGCATTCGTTCTTTGCTGTTGTGTTCACTTCGCCGGTATTCGCGTCCATAATGTTTGTGCACAGAGCACCAATCGGGAACGATGCGTTGTTGTTGCGAGGATTGGTGTACGATGACCAGAAAATTGAAACATGTTGGGTGGACTGAGGCAACGACAAATTGGTAACCACTTGCCCGTCCATAGAGTCTGTAATGATGGTATCAGGGCCGCATTGTAGCTGATCAATTAGAGCGCCGGTTGACTCGTTCACAATTCGCCGCAGACGACACACTGATTCTGGCTCTGTGTACACAAACGCGGGTGAGCTGGGAGCGTAGAAAGCGTCTGGAAAATTGACATGCCGCTTTCTTTGCCAGCCACGCTCGAAATATGAATCGTAGTCCGCTAAACCATGACTGCTTGGCCGTTGATAGCGCGTGTACAGTTCGCTTGTAGTGCCGTACTTACAGCAGAAGAAAACTGGATCGTGATTGACGGCGCAGGCGGGATACGACTTCTGACTGTGCGTTGCGTCTGCCGTGACTAGTGCAAACATACACAGCCATAACATGTGCCCCAGCTGCCGTAAGCTGTAAAGCGACTTCGATGCCATGACGAAACAATGAGGAAATGGACTACATCTAGGGCAAAGAAAAAGGGGTGGGAGTTCCTCAGCTGGTCAGCAGCGCTGTAATAAGAGCAATCTGGTCTGTCTGTACGTACAATTCTGACTGTGAATGTCAGTCAGTCGCACAAGGGAGATGAGATGGTGAGACCCAGCGTTCACATCCTCACTCTGTACGGTACCACTATGATGTGATGAAGATGTTCTCCGTACTTGCATTCACTTAAAAAGATGAATCGAGTACTGTACCGTTGATACCGGTACACGATATCGAGTTTCTGAATGCAGTTCTGTTGGAACTGCCATTCACAATTACAGCACACAAATGAACACTGAACTAAACAGGAGTGCAACGCGTGCGATGTAGACGCATGGAGAGTAAAATGGTCTGTAAGGGAGTGAAACGGCTGGTGAAGTGTTCAAAGAACGATTAGGTATGTATGCCGTGTGGTGAAGTCGACTCTTTGCCACCCGGTTTTGTCACATCAACCAGAGTTTGAAGCATTTGTTGTGTGCCACATCAACATATCCTTCAAGTTAGTGTGTACCACATCAACCCCACTAAAGGGCCGAAAACCTCGATGAATTTGAGAAGTTTTTATTTTTTATAAAGATTTAAATTAAAAATCCTGAAACAGATTCTAGAACAAACCAGATTGGTCTAGTTATTTCTGTGGAATCTTCTAGAACCTAACGTTGATGTCTTAGACCTCAATATAGGACGGGTCTGGTACATAGACAGGCACAAAACAGAAAATACAGCGTGTGAGGTTTCTAGACTATCCACCTTAAGCACTGACCAAATAAATCTCATTCCACAACTTTCTCCTTCGGGCTCAAGTCATCCTCTTCAAATCCAAGATAGTTGCATACTCACATATCCATCGGTAACCCCTCTGCAAACCGATCGTTGGGTAGTGCACAGACGATACAAATGGAAACAGAAACGATGAGTCGCGAATAGAAACCGTAGTAGGAGCCCCCTCCTTCTTTTCGTGTACCTGTGATATTAAATCTTTGAGGACCACAGAACACTGAACCTAGCAAGCATGAACGGACCTTACACCTATAAAATGGATATCTGACCACGTGTCTGGGCTATGGGTACTATGTGCTTACACAAATGACTTGATTTTTTTTGTATTTGAGGTGCGAAAAAAGCACACTTGCGGCCTGCGCTGCTCTCTTTGTACCGTTGCCTGACAATGGCTACTATTGCTTGTTTCTGCTGTTGCTTCTGCAGTGGGTCACTATGGGAGAAACTAGGGAGCTCCAACTTAGAGAGCTCCACTTAAGGGTAGGTCATTACTAATTAAATTGCGGTGGACGAATAGTCAGGAGACCTGTTTTGATTACTACGCTACTAAATAGTTCAATAAGAGTCGAACGAATGACTTGGTGTGTGGTGTTCTGAATAGATTAGCAGAATCTATCGGCTGTTTGGGACAAAGCACTGACAACACTGCAGCAGCAACAGCAAAGACAACGAGGACCATACAGGTCACCAAAGTCGGGTGACAGTCGACCACTTAAAGCCAGCACCAGAGAGCCATAAGCTCGTGAAAATAGTACTGTACAGCAACAATTCACACGGTATCGACGACTTCATTGAAAATGCAATGCAATACCAAGGAGAGGGGATCAATAGTTATCTCTACGCAGAATTGCGCGTGGAAGCCAGGATGGGCCCACTGCATCAGGACCGACCCGTGCACGCCAGTGCAGTTGAATTCAGTTTGCAGTTGACTGACAGAGATCGTTGCGACGAGTGATACGTATATGAATGAATGATCAATATGCAGTTTGAGGCGATGTGAGTTCTCCTGTGTAAGTCTGGCACCCCGCTGAAGGTCATCAGCAACCTATGTGATGTATAGTCTGCCAGAACCATGATCAACGATATATGGCGGTAACTGATGACAAATGATGTGGACAGGACGAGGAGCGAAAGCAAGCTAAGAGACCAGTAGCGCAGCCGACAAAGGCGGAGCCAAGAGCTGCGACCAAAACGAGAGAGCAAAAAGAAGCCAGTCGCTACGGAAGGTGAAAAAGTCCACGCAGCAAATGGGCGACTATAAATATAGTTTGCGCTTGAAAGACAGCGCTCTCTCCATTAATACCCGACAATGATCACAGTGTAGTTCATGACGGCTGCGAATGAGTCGTGCAGCTGTTGGTTGACAATGGACTTCCATAATTCTCATTCTTCGGTCCTCAAGCCTGATAATAGACGGCGCCCTCGCTGCAGCTTGAGTACCCCAGTCAGTCGTATGTGTGTGTATTGATACATAGTGCGTACGTGTATCGTGTGCCTTTGCATATAAAGAGAGATGGTCCACTCCCTAATCCCAACCCGGGTAGTTTTGTCGTATTCATGGCTACATTCGGCTCCTGGTAACTGGTGTGGCTTGTAATTGCGCATTCCGTATCGCCGTGTGTAGCGAACCATTTGTGTGCGTGATATTACTATCTGATATTCAGCGAAACATAATCGTTGGAAGCTCAAGTCCGAGGGAGCAAGGAAACCCATTTCCTGAGTCGTGAAGGACTCTTCAACCGATTTCTACGTTTTATCATCATCATGGATTGCTATTGTATTGCTGTGTGTCAGTCTGTATATTATTAGGCAGCAAGAAGTAAGTAAACATACTTACAATTTTGGAGTCGTCACGCAATTACTAAAAAGAGCTGTAGGATGATTTGTTACGCGAGTTGGCGTCCGCTGGATCCCACTTCGGCCTCGTTGACGTCGCTGACACTGAACTGCGGTGGCATCAGTGGTTGTTGTCGGCGCTCCATAGACGCCGATCACAGCGCCGCTTGGAGTCGCGCCAACAATGGATGGAGTATGAGCTGTCAGATTGAAAACGTTGACATCCACAGTTGGAGATGCATAGGTGGGCGGTACATCTGCTGTGCAAGACGCTAATGCCGGTAATAAATTGGTTGCTATTGTGGAAGTTGCTGACGTGTCGGATGCTGCTGCAGTAGCGAATGCGCAACGACAGCACGAGAAGACGAAGAAACTGCTGCTGCCTCGGTCGCCACCGAGCTCAAGAGCGACGTGGATGCTGCAGCAGTACTGGTTGCGTCAGAACCAGCAACAACTGCGTCCTGAGCAAACGACTGCACTGCTGCACGCTCCTGGTGTCGCGTCCACTTTCGGTTCATGCGCTGGATAATTGTCGACCTGTCGAACCGCTCTGGGCGCGAGCAGGGCGGCGTGTTGCGTATTCAGCGAACGCAGTCGCAACTATTAAATACAGCGTTAAGGTCAAGCTAGCGCTTAGTTTATTACTCAGATATGCTGCCTCAAATGTTCCAATTGCCCTCTAATTGACGTGCTCAGTCGTTGGCAAATTCGGAATTGAGCTCTTTGGGAGCTCGACTTTGTTTACTTGCTTGACCATCATCGCACTTAAGACAGCAGCAGAAGAGAGCTCGAGTCCTCGTGCTCTTATACCTAATCCTCTGGTCTGGTTCTCCCTACTTCACCATACAATTGACCCGACACTTTACTCATACAACCCAATTCTCTTATAAGTGGTTTGCTCTTATTCATATTCTCAATTTATGTATTTAGCCAGTCATTCTAACACTCCCACTAAATGTCGGTGGTAATTGATAGATCTCAAACACCAAGCTTTTCTCGGAGAATAGCAAATTGCTTCGCTAGTAAAGCTTTAAGATGTCGGCTGCCATGCTTGCAGTTGGGCAGGGCTTGATATCGAGTAAGCCTTCTTCTACTAAGTATCTTGTGAAGAGGTACTTGATCTCAATATGCTTGTTGGCTTTATGGTTACCCGGGTTCTTGACGGTTGATTGCTGCATTACTCTCGCACCAGACTGGAATTGGTTGTTCTTGTTTGAACCCCATTTCTAATAGTAAGTGCCAAAGCCATTCGCTTTCTTTGGCGCCTTCACTTAGTGCGATCAATTCCGCTTTGCTTGTTACTACACCACGATATACTGGCATTCGCCATTGTGGCTACATACCCAGTTACGGATTTACGTTCTTTTGATTGACACGCGGAGCTCGCGTATGTGTACACTTCATAAGTCACTGTCTCGAATTTCCATCAAGAAGCAGACCGTGCATCGACGTCCCTTTCAAGTATTTGAGTACGCCTGGCGGCTTCCCAACGAGACGTGTTGTAGCACGAGAGGAATTTACTTAGTTTTCGTACTGCGTTTGCGATGTCTGCTCGGGTTCCACGAACCCAGTACTGGAGTAAATGTGTATTCCGTGTTTAGTTCCCTCAGCAAATGCAAACATGTAATCCTGATTAGGTTTGAGGGACACAAAGCGACTTTTGTCGGCTGTTAGGCCGAATCCTGCTCCAGAGTCTAGAACCCACTCACCGTTAGTCAGCTGATCAATGGCTGTAAAAGCCAATTGATCAGGGTTTAGGGGACTTAAACGGCGACGGTAATTCATATTATCACACAGTTAAGGGAGAGGGTGTTTCATTCTTGCTCGGCTGTCCATTTTAAATAGGAAATCCCCATACAAGGTTTCCTGGCTGTCGGAACATGCTCAAACTGTCATGCTTTGACTAGAGATTTGTATGGAAGTCATCTATCGGCAACGTAAAAACACTTAGAAAAAAATGAAAGCGGTCGACATGTCCGCTTTAGACCTAATGTGTTCGGAATTGGACGGCTGTGGTCATTTCGAAGAATTCGGGACAACTCACAAAGTAAGGGAAAACGTTCGGCATGATTTAGACCAACTAAAACGCACTATTTCGAACAATTCGGGACAACTGAAGCGTAAGGGACAAATACAATCAGCGAATACTCTCTTAAAAATGCGGGATACCCGGTACGCACACAGCACAGTCATTAAAACGTAACCGCCCATAGGTCACGAGAAAAAAGATAGTGACAATTAAAAATGCAACAAAACGTTCTTGTAGACAGTGCGTGACAGGCGTTCTAGATGTAACGTTTCACGGTGAATCTAATGGTGCATCAAGAAAGTTCGAGAAGATAGTGCTAGTGGTGTTTAATTATCACAAGAAGTACCAAAAGCTCAAAATTCGAGGGTTGATAAGTGAAAAACTTTATGCAGACCAATTTCTGGTGGAACCTGACTTGATATTCGGATTCAGTGTGTGAAAGCTCTCTCTTCGAACAATCAAGTTAGGTATGCAACGTGAGGTTTTATTAGCTACAGAAGTGAAAGAAAGGTGAAACGTGAAGCAGAATAGTACACGTGAAATAAGGGAGGTATATGATTTATAGAAAAATATAATCCTAAATTTTAATTTGTTAATGTGTACTGAAGTGGAGTGTGAAATGTTGACGTTGAGTAACGGTAATGCTCGACCAATAGGGTTTCTTTCCGAACATTAGTGTTTTGGGGTTGTAGCACGAACGGAGCCAAGCGGTTTGTGTCTTGAGACTGAGGCTTGACGCGATAAAAGCGGTTGTATTTGGTTGTCCAAAGGGTCGGGAGGCCGGCCTCTCCGGTGGTCCTTTCGCTTGGGCTTCTTCAGTGGACGGCAAATTGAGAAGTGAGTGTCCGGCTGAAGCTGGTCTGCTACTGCGAACTACTCACTACACATGCAAGATTCATGCATCTGGGTTACTCGAATCTTCAAGTTGTGTGCGTAGGTGCATCGCGAATCTTCGAGAACTGGGTGTGGGTTGAAACTAGATTTGTTGGGTGAATGTACCCAGAAAATCCAGTTTTGTACCTAGAGAATCCAGCTTAGAATTTTCGCAGGGCGAATCTTCAACCGGGTGGAATTTTCCCGCTGGGAATCTTCAACAGCACGGATGCTGGTTGTGACGCGCCGCTGTGTCAAAGGTTAGGGTTTAGGGTTTAGGGTGAGTGTTGGTCCAGTGGGGAAGACGAAGACGAGAGAGGCAGAAATACGTCTAAAGGGTCGTGTTGATAGGGTTTAGGGTTTATGGTTTAGGGTTTAGGGTTTATGGTTTATGGTTTATGGT
>JAADVW010000701.1:0-17479 GCA_023335875.1 Elongisporangium prolatum | reverse complement strand
CAAGTAGCGGAGACATCGGTGGAGAGAAGCGCGACTGTGGCCATAGCCATGAAGGCTCCGAAGCGGACAAGAGAGATCATATTGAGAGTGGCAGGAGTGGAGCTGCTGGCTGCTGGAGCGCGATTTGAGGAATGAAAAGGTGAAAGCGAGGCGGATTTTAATCGCATCGGCTGATTAGCGCCATCTCTCGTTGCGCATCTTGATTGAACATGATATTACGGCAAATCTCGATGGTGACAGGCAGATCTCACGCGCAAGCGGTGCGACAAGTCCAGATTCCACCGTACCGTATGATGGCATTTGTGTGGCCGACAGCCCATCGTTTCACCTGTAGATCGGACTCAATCCAACTCTTACCAGCCGAGCCAATGAGTGCATCACTGTTCCGAAGTGTTTATGCTTCTCTTAGGCATTGCTCAACTTTACAATACCATGATCGACCAGCGACAAGTTCAGCTGACGGTCTCTTATGAACAACCGGTTCTAGCGAAAGGACCGACAGATCCCAATGTTGCTCAAATACTATTACTATTCCCATCGCCGTAATTAGTTCGGATCTTTTTAGAATCCGGACTATTCACGTAATTCAAAATTCGCTAAATTTTGGAAATTCAGTAAGTAGTTTGGTGGTCACTATGTTTGTAAAACACCCTGTTTTAAGCAAAGTTTAAGAAGTGGTTACCATGTAACAGCAAACATAAGGAGTCGCTATAGTGAAACAACCCATATCTGAAGAGCCGAAAACGCAAAACGACCGCAATGCAGTAACTACCCACAATTTCGTAATCACTTAATCTTGTAGGGTAGCATAAGTCATTCATTTCCGCCAAAGCAATATGGACATCTGCAGCGGCGGTGGCAAGGATTCGAGTGACCGATGTGACGTATGCGGACGAGCAAACCATGTGTTTTGTGGTGTCGCTATGCCTGAAGGTTACGGATCAACTGTGCGTTGTGTTCATTGTGATACCAAGAGAAACGCTCCCCCGAATCGGTTCAGCCTCACCAATTACCGTGCATTTTTCACGTACAAAACCAGTGCTAAGAATCGACACCGGCATCACCCGTGTAAAGGAGTGCGAAGGTGAGCGTGTAGATGAACACGGATAAGAAACCAAAGGAGAGACGTCTGATGAAGTAGAAACGAGCCAAGGTTCAAGAACGACTTCGAAGCGAGCAAGAGCGCTGCAAAGTGTCAACACAGTTAATGAGAGGATTCGCGTCGCCAAGTGAATGAAAGAGCTTGAAGATAGGGGGACATATTCAAGGCTGTTTCCGAGCATTCAGATGTATTCAGGAGCAACTACAAGAGCAACATTCGAAAATCCAGTGATTGGTGGAAGCGTCGGAAGCTTATCCTGGATTCTCCTGAGCGTGCTGTCTCTGTTCGTGTGGACGTAGGAGTGAAGCGAGTATCGCTCAAGGCTGCTGCAGGGCGACGGAAAAGGACACCATGGGTTGATTGGCATTACACTCAGATGCTGAACGATTTCCTTCGGCTGCGTGCACTCAAGATCAAACTCAGAGCATTATTTTAATCAAAGTTGCATACAGCGAGCTTACAAAGTCCCAAGGTGAATGGAATCATCTTTCCAGGTATGAGGGAATGTTGTTCATTTCGAAGATTGACCAGCGCTAGATTCAATCATTCTGTGAACGATACAACGTTGTACACCGGCGTGTTAGTGGACAGCTCTCAGTTTGTGAAGAAACAAGGATCAGAATCGAGCAAGCAGTTGCTTATCATCTTGGTTAGCTTCAGATTTAGTTTGAAACTGGTAAACTACATGGTGTTTAACAGTGACGAGACTCACTTTATCATCAATACGGATGACGGCAAGACTTTCGACATAAAAGGAACGAATAAGATTAAATATCACGATGTCGCTTCCGGTGGTCAAGGCATGACGTTAATGGTGAAACTTCGCGGTAGACCTAATGCACGCATTGAGACGCCTATGCTGATCTTTACCAATGCCAACTCAAGCTATCCAATTTCGCGTGGTCGCATACAATGTTCCTGGAGCAATATATCAGTCTGGGCCATCAGAATGGATGGATCGCCGCGTTTTTTGTGAATGGCTACAAGAAAACAGGTTTATGAGAAGAGACCCGTACGACAGAAAGCAAGTGATTTTTTGGATAGTGCAGCTGGACACAAAGCTCTAGACTCAATCCCTGACCTCGAGACGCGCCAGAGGGTTCAAGATGTCGTTAAATCGAAGCGAGTTGAAATTCGATTTTTTACCCGCCAACTCGACTGATTTATGTCAGCCTGCGGACACCATAGTCATCCAAAAGTTGAAGCAAGCGTGGTGTGACGTGTTAGCAAAGAGAAGATGGGTTTTGCCAAACAACGAGACTTCGCCAAGGTACCCAACGAAAAAGGTGATTACTCTGGAAAGCTCCTGCAGCCTGGTAAATCTTATTACCTCAAGCTTGCGGCAAAATGTTGCCGCCTTGAGAACGAGATGCGAGACCCTGATGACGGAGTCAGCCTTGTTCGCAAGGATATGATACGTTGTGGCTTAGGAAAGAACCTGAAAGGCATGCGGGAGGAGAAGCAATTATTCCAGATCATTTCTCAAGCATCGTAAAACTTTATCCATTCGACACTCGCTGCTACATATTTTGCATCTATAATTCCATAATTTCATTACTTTGCTTTCTATTTCTTCTGTAACATAATGATGATTTTACTTTCGTTACACAACGATAACTTGATCTACTTTAAGCTATATCGTATCTTACTGTTTGACGGCACTCATAAGCAAATGCTGGTATCGCTCCCTCTCCGTGCAGCTAGAATAAGTTAGGCTGAAAACTCGAAGTAAACGTAGTTCACGGGAGTCTCAAATGCCAAATGCCACCTAATACCACACCACGCAAGGAAGCGAGTGACTAAAGCACGTAACAGAGGGTATATATATGTTTTGCTCACAGCGAAATGATGGAAACTTCGATTCCATCGTTTCCCTTATCGTTTGCGGTGCAATCTTCGATTCCATCATTTCTCTTATCGTTGTGGTGCAAATGCGAGTACCAAGCCAACTCTGACAATGCTGTATGAGGTAAATGTAGAAATGAGCTTTTGTGTCAGTGTCCTATGCAGATTCACTATGTAGTCTGTGCTCATTTATTTGTGCTCTGCATTGCAACCATTCATTTGCAGGCTCTGATTATGTCCATTCATCCAGACTATTTAGATCAGCTGAAGTTACTCTGGTCCATACTATTTAAAAAACCTCACAAATTACTCTGGACTGAAAATAGGTCTGGTACAGACTATTCGATGCATGCTCTGTGAAATCGACTTCGCCTTTAGTCTGCTCCATACTAATTACGGTGGCTTGCCTGCGATCGGCTCCGCCTATCTATGGTAGGATATTTCTCGCTACACTACAATACCCTTCGCTTTGTTTTGTTCAAAGAGTCCACTCACTTCGCGCGAAAAGCTTGCTGCGCTCGCACCTGCATCTCGAACAGCAGAACATATCTAATACTTCTGTTCGCGCTTTCCAATACTAACCAGAGGAGTGGGCTGTAGCACTCGACGGCTCGATAGGTTTTAGCATGCTAGGTGCACCGAGTCAATTCCTCAAGACGCCTTTTCAGCCTGTTACACGATCTTCCCAGTTTGCCAACCATCCTCGATTCGGCCCTCATCCCAGAGCTTCTCGAGTTGTCGGAAATAAACCCATCATCTTTGCTAGATGTCAGGTCGATCAATACCAATGGTTTCAAGTTCATACTCAAGTCGGTAGTGACCATCTCTGCAGCGTTGCCATCTTCACAGTTTCACTCGACGATCTTTTAATCGAACTGCATCGCTCTGCATCCCGGTTCGTTCACTGATGTCTGTCTTGGCAGTCGACTATATTGCATCAACATCCTCGTTCCACGCTTAACACGTTGCTCACTTTCATTCTCGGATCCAGTCTCGCTCATGTTCTTGCTGCTGTCGACGTCTTCCATCTAGTAAGGTCCGATGAGCATATGATGAATACTCTTACACAGTCGGTGACTGCTTGTCAGCCCCTGTATCTGGTTTCTGACAGTCTGTCACTGATTCCTGGCTAGCTGTCTCGTCTCTTGACTTGCTATCACACGCTCTTGACTGACTGTCAGAATGTCCCACTTGGTGGTCGGCTTCTTTATCCATTGCCGCGTCGGCTGTTTCGTTTGCTGCTGCGAGGCTTTCTTCTATGTTGTTACCTAACTTATGGCAGCTGTGCTTGGTATAATGATGAGCGACAAGCAAAGAGCAGTGCACAAACCACTCCTGCTAATCTTGCTCCTTGTGCATCAGAAAGTTGTCATAACGCAGCTTGTCTATAAATTACCGCTGGGCTCTGCCAACGATGCCCAAACTGAGTAATTCCTTCTTCTCGAGCTATACCCACACAATGTCACCAATCTTATAATTAGCATGATGACGGATCCCACGATCATAATAATACTTCTGTCGTGCTTGAGCGTTTGCTGTTGCCTTCTTCGCATCTCATATGCTTTTTTAATCCGCATTACCAGTTGCAGATGATACTCTAGCAATGCTGAAATCTTTATCACAAACTGCCCTAGTAACATATCCATAGGCAACCTCAGCTTTCGTCTCATCGTCATTTCATTCGGCGTCATCGTAGTGGTAGAAATAACCTCCGGTTCGATTCCTATAGATTGCTGATATCCTCTGCGGTCAGGTGCTAGTCGCGCTTCGGCCGTTGTGGATCTTTCTCTCGTTTCGGTCGCTCGTCGGCGACTACGCTTGAGCGGTGGTTGGCGTTCTGCCGTCCTCCTGCACGCGTACATCTCGATCAGCTTACTCGTACTGTCTTCCGTCGGGAGCATTCACATTCATATCCGTTAGGGTTTCTACTCCCTCTCGGTGCACACCATGCACTTCACTCTCGTACTCTTCTCAATCACAGCATTTGGGGATCATGCCCCGTCACCAGCCTCTCCTAGGTCTGGCCGATCACAGCCCTACTCTGCGCGCTTCTTTGAGCGCCTGCCCGTCCATACTGAGCAGATCCCGCCTTCGCGGTTGCCAAACTGATGACGCCATCTGCCTGCCAGGGCTGGTGGTTGTGTTCGCTTGGTCGTTCCAGGCAACACGGAGAATCCGCTGCTGCCCGGTACTTGCCACCCGGTGCTTCCGCGCGAGCTCCCTCTCCCCCGAGGGAGCTGCAATCCGCTGTGACCCTGGCGAGGCCACGAGTGTGGCCGGATAACGTGCTGGCGCGTCACTGAGCGCCAGACGTTAAGACAGACATTTCACACACTCATGCATCTCATGTATTCACTCCCAGCAGTCACTCCTACTTACGTTCTCAGTGGTTTCGACCGGAGATCTCGAAGTGAGCGCTTCTCGCTCGGCTGCTCTTCGCTGTGCTCCTCACGGCCAGCTCTGGCGCCACTCCGTCGTTCCGTGGGAGGGTGCTGGCTGTGGGACTCGTTAGGGCCTTGTCTGCGACGCCTTCTTGCGTTGCTCTAGCGTTGTCTTCCGTTGATTGTTGCTGGATTGTTGTCGTCGTTCTTGCTGTCCTTCACGGCCGTACCGTGGTTCATCTTGTTACTGATCTCGGTGCCCGTGGGCACGCCGTGGTCTCTGTTCCATGACCGACTGCGTGGGTCGATGGTGCTGGTTGTCTCTTCCGGTGCTCGATTGGCTGTCCTTGTTGCCAAGACGAGCCATCGGATAGCCGTACCCTCAAATTTTTAACGGCTATTATAGTAGTGTTGAGTGCGACGTTGTAAGTAAAACATGCCACAGGGAACCACCCGTCGCAGTTATTATGATTCTCATTCACATAGACACTGGCCATCTCCTTCAATTTTCGTTGAAAGCGTTCTACTTGCCCAACAAGATTAGGTCGGTAGAGAACTGGTATGTTCTGATGTGCTTGCAATAGATACGTGAGGTCTTCCACCAACTCACTAGTAAACTCAGGACCACCATCAGCAGTCAGTTCTCGGAACGGCCAAGCTAAAAGGCCACTTCCGTTATCAAAACGGAAGCCAAGATCTCTGCCGTATGAATCTTCACCGGTACCAATACTACATACGTGTTCACATACTCCACGAAAGCCACTGCATACCTATTGCCGTTCTTTGTTACTGGCAATCCACCTGACACATCCGTGGTCCAACGATCGCCGACGTCACCTTGCCGTAGACTGTGTACAGTGAAAGACTGATTTTGGTCGAAACCTCTTGCTTCCACACTCGTGACAAGCTCGTATCCACTGCCGTATCACTGAGTATATTCCAGGCCACCAATACAAATGACTGATCCGTGCTTGTGTCTGTGGAGTCTGCAGGTGCCCAGCCCAGATGCTGCCATGGCACGACTGACCTCAGGATCTGTGGTAACAAGATCGTGCTACCCACATACGCTTATACGCACCATACACCAGAAACTATCAGAATCTGATCCTTCACTTGTTCGACCCAACTAACTAAGGGCGGAACCATACGACTCTATTCCTGCTGTCTAATCAACTCTTCCGTCGTGATCTCGACTGAATTGTTTACTGCCGCTGCCAACATCACCGGAGGACCACCATACGAGCCACGAGATGGTTGTGTTTCAGTTGTCGCCACCGACTTTCTCCTAAAACCACTGCGACCGACTCAACGCATCAGTAACTACATTAGCTTCGCCAGGTCGATTCGTGACGACAAGTCATACTCTTGCAAAGATATCGCCCATCGATGCAATCTTCCAGTTAGATTCCTTGAAGTCATGAGCCACTACACGGCTACGCGCTCTGTAATTACATGACCTTCGTCCATAGACATAAGTTCGGAACAACTTGATAGCCCATGCCACTGCACAGAACTCTAGATCTGTAATTTTATAGTTCAATACTGCCCGACTATTGACTTGATTTGCAAAGGCAATTGGCTGAAAGCCTTTGCAGTGATCCTTCATCAGCACAGCGCCTAACCCAACGCGGGAAGCATCTATAATCAACGTAAAGCCAAACTGAAAATTTGGATAAGCCAGTACAAGGAATTGGAATTCCTGCGGAAGTCGGTGTGCATTGATGGTGGCCAAAGAGTGTTCGAGTTGATCAGCGATGACGATGACGCGGTCCAGACTCACAACCAGCTCCAGAGCGATGATTGTGCGACGTCTCTGGCGTACCTTGAAGCTCCACGCATGATTGATACTGTAACTTATGAGGGATGGTCCGGATCAGTCTTATAGCAACTCAATCAGCCAGACCAGAGGTCTATTGCGCAACAGCATTAGCAACAACGAGTGCTTGCGTTGCAGCAAGAGTTCGATTACTTGTCGACAACAGCAGCAACTTAACGCCAGCCAGCCTGTCCGCCAGCAACATTCAGCGGTAAGATCGTGGGTGCCAGAGCAGCCGCCACAGCCGTCATTAGCTCTGTCTTGCCCACAGCTCCCTGCTCACCCTTCGATTTACTCACTAAAGCTCAGTTCGAACTGTGTGAATACCGTTGAAGAAAGCGCGTTGGTTGTTAGCCAGCGTGAAAGCCTCCGTCAAAAGCAGCTAGTCGCGTTGAAAGCCCGAGTCTTGTGCGATAGCATTTCAACCGCCACCGATCGCTGGCAGCAACTTATCCGTTCGTCCGCTAGTCGTGTTATTAGCTTGCAATTCGCGTGTGACAGTTCGCCGTAGGGAGACAGCAGCAAAAACACACCCGAGTGAGCGTGGGGAGGACAGGACTCCGTTGTACATTGTGTATAGAGTCGGCGCGAAGACAGCGGAAGGGTTGGAAGTCGTTTGCCTCACGTCTGAGACGCTCTGCTCCGATCGCAGCCGCAGTAGTTAGTTTGTTCGATCGATTGATTTGCCCGCGGGAGGGAGCGTCACTAAGATTGACGACCAACACCGCGCTGAGCCTTTCAGATACAGTAAGTGAATACAGCGGGAGAGTAGGCGCAGACTGAACTTCCGGCAGGCAGACGTACGTCTGTCGGCGAAACAAGTCATTGCTGTTGCTGTCTGCTTCAAGTCCGACCGCTCGACGTGATTGATAGCTGCTCAGGGATAGTAAAACGTTACAATATCTATCGTTTCACCAATTATCGGTAACGGGTACACATCTTGCTTCGTGATGTCATTTAATGCTCTATAGTCGATACAGAAACGCACAATACAACTCTTCTTGCTGACGAGTACCACAGACAATACCCAGGCACCACTACGGGTCCAATTACTCCATTTCTGAGCATTGTATATCGACCTCATTAGTAATCACTTCTTCTTCAGCAGCTGTATGCCGTCTGCGCTTGAATCGCAACGGTGCATGATCTCCAGTATCAATATGGTGTAACACACCAGTCGCTGTTTCAGGTGGACAATCTCCTTTCGGCTATATCATTCCACGATAAGCTCTCAATGCTCTAAGCATTCCACGATAAGCTCTCAATGCTCTAAGCATCAAATCTCCCTGATCCGGTGTCAAATGATTTAAAACCAATTAACTCTCGTTCGTCAGCGGCGTAGTGCCATCGCCAAGGACATGTAGCCATTTCAACAGTCGCGCTCTTTCAAGTTCGCCATTCATTCCGCGGTCACTTGTATCCATTGCCTTAAAGCCTCTCTTGACGGCAATCTTAATCGAGTTTCTTATGCATTCAGAACTGGTATCTGGATCTTACTATTTCGCACAGTGGCCACTGTCGGTGCCAACAGTGTCGATCCTTGCAATCGCTTGTGCGGTACGAATACGCCAATTTCTCTAATTGACGCAGCAATGCCGAGCTCCAACTGGCATTGCAGCTGCGTTTCCATCTTTGTTGGCGTCACCAGTCGTCCTTGCATCTCAGGAGTAGTAGTTTCGTTTTTTTAATCTACGGAACATATTAATTCACCTTGAGCATCATAATGCGTGACATCACCCGTAATAAAGTTCATTACAACAGCAATTCTATGCAAAAAGTCCTCTCCAATCAAGAACTAGCTTTCACACGCTCCTGTGAGGATTGGTATCCTTGGCCAACGACGACGTTCTGAAGCACCACCAAGTGGAGCACAGATGAGACGAACTCCTTCAATGGAGCACAGAACGATGGCTAGCGGCACTTCCGAAAACCACTGGCGCCCGACACGCGATTGTGGCGACTGTGGCAACGAAGTTTCGGGTGCTGCGGCTCTAAACGAATGATTGTGCGTGTGATTGTGGAGAATAGCCACAGCTGTATATCGGTGTAGCGTAGTAAATAAACGAAAGGGAGACGTACACCGCGGGCGGTGGAACTTCCTCACGAACAAAGACTGAGTGCATTTCCGTTTGCTATTACCGACGACAGGGCTACGCGACCACGTTCCCAACTCTCCCTACATAAGTGCGGCAACTTGTACTGTTTGATCATATACATTGATAGCCTTAAATCTCCAAAGAAAATCCACTCCAATCTTGTTGCCACCAAGACCTTGTATCCATTGCACTTCAGGATTCTTAGCCAATCGTTCACCTCGCAACGCATGCTGATCGCACAAATATTAATTTTCATAAGTACTTCCACTCCTCGTACTGTCATTGTCGTCGTCGGTGACTCGTCATCATCAATCAACTGACAATTGACAACTTCTGATATCGTTGATTCTGCCACAACTCTCTTGTCTGCCAACTGACGTCGTTTCTTTCACGATTCAGCTGCAAGGTTGACACGCTCTATACACTGCAGGTCTCTCAGTGCACAATTCATTCACCATTCGATATCGTGCACTCGAAAAATGCGGCTTTCCATTCTCCACTCTCACATGCTGACACTTCGTTGACTGTGACAACTGCTTTGCTCATTACCATCATCGTCAACTTGCGTTTCCACTGCGCTCTCCCCAGATGATGCCACTGGGTCTTTCGCACCGGCGTTAACATCTTTCAAACGTTGTACACGTAAACTCGTCAACTTACTTGTCTGCGGTACCGCTCGTCGAGCCTCACGCAACCTTGAACGCCCGACGGGTACTCAGGGTTCTCTTCGTCTGCTATTGTGGCTTTCGCAACCATGAGAGACAAAATTCATATCTCAGCGCTTGTTTCGCTCGTTTGCGTTTCGCTGCTCCTGACTTCTTTTTCATAGCATCGCCAGGTCCAGACGAATTCGATGCATTGCCAATGCATAAATCTTAGCGCACTCTTTCGTTGTCTCGCGCACGTGTTCGTCGCTCATAGCTTCATACGCCAACGTAATGGCCACAGCCACACCATTCCCGAACGTCGTACACGCTTCGCTAGTACTTGTTTCTTTATTATCTTTTTCTTTGATTGCTGTTGCTTCTGTTGCTTCATTTTCCGGTTCTTCATTCTCAACAACAGCTGGCTATCATCGCACTTTCTCTTCTTGCATCAATGCCGCGTTCTATCGTAATTTCTTCTTCTGCGGTGCACTGGTGGGTTCAATTCCTGCGGACGATTGAGCCCACGCCTCAACGCCCGCAACTACTTTCCCTATCGCATCGGATTCTGATCTCCCGGCGACGAGACTGATTGTTCTCCATGCTGTTGTGCATGCTCTTCCTTCGCATCTTCTAACTGCTTACCAAACTTATCAATCAGTCTTTTCAAAAACTGAGGACATCGATTACGCCAATCACCTTTCTCACCACACTGAAAGCAAGCAGTTTGCTCTTCCAATGGGTTTATTTGTACATCGTTTCCATCGCTCTGACCGTACTGCTACTAATAATGTTGCTGATTCTTCGCCAGTCTTGGCTCGTAATGTGATCATTGCTGCTGCTACCATGGCCAGCCATCATCACATTTGCTGACACATCCGCTGCAGGTGGATTCTGCTGAAGTCCATTGTGATACTGAGGCTCAGTCTTGATCCCTTGATATCCTGATCCTCAGCTTCTAGATCGATAATTACGTTGAAACAACGGCTACCAATAGTTCGTTAGCTTAATCTACCAACTAGTGCGTCAGCATAATCTAATTCATTTTCGGCACTGGTGTTGACGTTGAAGGTGCAGGCTTTCCAACGGCTCCTTGCAACTGATCCCATGGCTTCGGCGTCAACGTCAACAAGCCTGCCGCTAGATTGAACGCAGGAACCATTACTGTCCCTGGGTCAGAACCGGATGGCAACGCATATGCAGCGACTTCTGGCTCAGTCACTTCATACTTCACTTTAATCTCGTCACGTTTCATGATCTTGGGTCGTTCTTCTGGCACACTATCCTTGTCCAAGCCGTACGCTCCACCAAATCTCGATCGCAAAATACTTCGCCATGTCCAACGATTGTGATTTTGCTGCTATCACATGTCCTCATACGTACTGCGGTGCACCTCGCTTGAATGCATTCACAAACCACCATTCTTCCAAATTTTTACACCCTTGGCCGATCTCTATCAAAGCTGCAGCGTACTCGTTCGACGTCTCATGAGTTTTCTTCGTTCTCTCATTCAATTTGGCAATGACTTGATTCGGTACTAGGTCTTCACCATACTCAATACGTAACAGATGTTTCACATACGGATACGTAGTCGCCATAGTACTACAAATAAAATGGCTGCATTTCCAGTCAACTTGTTGGCTACAACGTGGTACAACTCCATACTGTTCTATTCCTCATCATTTACGGCAGCTGCCATTTCCACGGCATAGTCCGCTTGCTGAAGATAGGTGACAACAGAACCATGTTGTCCATGGTACTCAGGATCAGTTCCAACCGGAAGTCCTGTGACTGTCACTGTTGGAGGCGGAGCCTGATTCGATGGTGTTCCTGACACTCCTGATCCTCCTGCCGAACCTCCTGATCGTGGTGCTCTTGACTCTGCTGATGATCCACTCGATGATGCACCCGCACTACGTCTTTGTCACTCTTTATCTTGATCTTCATTACAAATCTCTAGGATTTCTACATCGTCACCACGTAACACACCGCTCTCAACTGTCATCTGTGGACTACTTTAGGCTTCAACCGCACTTGCCACAGTTACTCTAAGACTCCCTGCGATGCTGACAGAGCCATAACCAGAGGCCATCAATATCGTTGCAACTTCATATGGATCTCCGAGTCGCATATGCTTGTCATGTTTCCTTTTAACATCAAAAATCTCTCCGGACGCTATCCGTTTGCTTGATCATGCCGTATTGATAAAAATGTCGCCTAGACCGATGCCTACTTAACCAAGCTGCTCAAGTGCATGCCGATATAAAGCGCAGTATTTGGTGGTCGTCTCCAAAACGACCATCAAATAAGCGCGCGATCACTCTTCACGGCTCTGACGTTGATGGTAAGCAAGCACTTGTAATAGAACACGAAAACGTTAGGACTCGGAAATCTACGGTCTCGGCCCAAGGCTGCGATCGTAAAACTTCTCTTGTCCCGGAAATCCAGACCAACGACTACAACCGGCGGCACACGCCCTGGACGGCTGTCTCCTGACACACTTGTCCTCTTGCTTAAAACGTCGGCCTTCGGCTTGCCACTATTTCGCTCTTCACGCTCTCCACGTTTCTCACGCACTTTCGCACAATCTTGCGTTTTACGAAGCGCTTTACAAAGTTCTTTCTGAAGCAAACCACAAGGCGTATTACCAAGCGAATTACCAAGTGCGGCTCTCTCGTCCTCTTTCAGCGACTCCTCGTTGCTGTTTTAACGGTCTCCACACAGAGTCCCTTCATCGTTCTTCTGCCTTTTATTTCGTCATTCCACTGGCTTCAAAACTTTGTCTGTACCGTAGTTGTCTGTATACTGCCCCGTTGCAGAGCCTCAAGCGTGGTATTGACTCATGTGCCACCGTCAATGATAATTACTGCTGACGGGGGTCTTGGTGTATCAATGATAATTAGTACTGGCGGAGGTCTTGGCGCACCTAGAAGCTCCTCAAGACGCCTTTCCAGCCTGTTTCAAGGACTAGTTTTGGCTGGATCAAAAAACCTTAAAATGAGTTCCTTAAAATGAGTTCCGCGATAGATCATAAAGTCTCATACTAGAAACGATCGGAAAATGAATGTGTCGCAACGTGTCACTGAATGCGTTAATTCGACGAATGCCATGGATGATTCAGGCCGGCCAACCAAGATTAATATAGAACGACGTGACCGTGTTCACGTTTAGTAACGCTGGGTAAATTTGTTGTAGCCACAGCACAAATACTAAGTGCCTATAATCAGCGACTTTGATTGCGGCACGACGAGAACATCCGCCCGATCAATACCTTTGAAGTAAAAGAACAATAGCACAAAGCGTCTGATTGCGACTGCTCGGTATAATTGACTTTTGTGTGGAGCTTTAATTGCGGTTAAAGTGCAGCCAGTTAATCACGTCAATATGGCCGTGAGTAGCAGCCGAATCCATAGCATTCACCGAGCTACCTACTGGCCGATACTCACGTAGCCATGTAATAATATGTAAATGGCCGTTCGTAGTTGCATTGCCCATGGCAGCCGTGGTACATCCTTCAATGCAATTCGTATGCAACCATTTTATGGCGTGAAGGTGAGGATCCATAGTGCTTTTCGTGCATCCTTCATATCGGTTGACATGAAGCCATTTCACATGTTCAAGGTCTCTATACATCGCAAAAGGAATCCATTGTATGTTCAGTACATACTTCTGATCGATGCGTTGAGAGCCATAGGAACACGCCAACGTTATGGCCGGTTGCTGCGTTGTCCATGGTATTGTCAAGAACGTGGTCCAACCGCTCAGGCGTTAGCAATAGCAATGGAATCTTGGTTCGTGGGGACGCTTTTGTGGTAAAGCGGTGAAGGAAATCCGCCAATTAGACCCGCTGAGGAGAATCTGGGACAGGGGCGTACCCGACGGGATCCACGAAGCCGGGACATGAAGGGTACGACACCCATCCGTCATGATGGATCTGGGATATGAAGAGCGGAGGGGTCATGCCACGGTACAGTTAAGTCAGCCAAATGAAAGGCGATGTACGGACAAATGAAGCGAACTGCTTTTGCTCAGATCTGCTACCTGGATCAAGAGCCTAGAATCTAGACCTATAACTCACCCAGACCGTAGGACGCAGCTTGAACCTAGAGCCTAATCCGGTGCTTCGGATCAGGGCACAGATCCAGTGACCTGATCCGGATTTCTGGATCTGCCACCTGGATCAAAATCCCAGATCTGGAGCCCAGATCCAGATCACTAGATCCTGACCATCAGATCTGACATGAGATCCGAAGCCCAGATCCAGGTCTCCGAGTCCGCATCCTAGTTCCGAGCTCAAATCCAAGTCGCCAGACCTGCACCCCGTATTCGAAGCCCAGGCCTAGGACTCTGTGTCTGCGCCGTGGAGCCTAGATCCAGATCTACGGATCGGCAGGCTAGATTCAGCACCAAGGATTCTGGATCTGAAGACAAATTTTTGATCTGATAGTCGAATTAAAAAAAAAATCCCCAGATCCAAGGCAAATCTGAAGATCAAACCTTCAGATCCGATCAGGCATCTGAGGCCTAGATCCGATGGATCTAGGATGCAGTGACGAATATATGACTTGACGACGGCAGGCACACGTACGATGCATGAATCCAGCAAACATATGTTACAGGAGAATGAGAGAGACAACGATAGGACTATAGGATGAATGGATAGGAGTGTAAAGGATAAACCATTTTGTCATTTTGCTCTCTTCTACGGAAGTCATCGGAAGCAAAGATGTCTTAGGAGCTCAAACTGCACCGCCTATGCCCGGAACGTAAGCCACGTTAAATCAAGTCAAGACGAGGTCAGTTGAGCTCTAGCTTCTGCCTCAAATCCAGGATCTCAGAGCGCTGGGTCCGATCCCGCTCAAAGTAAGGGAATTTCCACGCCAAGGAAGCCGCGTGAAGGGTGCTCAAGGAGCAAGCACCAAGGAACCCACGCCAACGAAGTTGCGTGAAGGCTCAAGTACGAGCATCAAAAGTCTACAGGTCCAGATCTTTGCCGGTACGCGCCGTGAGCAGGGATTCACAACTCCTGCAAGAAGACACCCACCAGATCTCAGTGAATTGAAGTATATCCGGCTGGATAACCCGTGCTGTTTGATCCTAGAGTTGGGAGAGGCACGTCAAGTAACAACCTTCCAATCTGTCGAGCGACGATTGAAGCCGGTAAAAGACAGCTATTGCCAAGGTCTTTACACCTAGTTCCACTCAATTGGATAAATTCAGCCGGTGAAATACGACACTTTCGTCCACACAGGAAGATCCACCGCCTGCGGTATATGTCTCCCTTTTGTGTATTCACTCCGTATCACCGCTCCGAACAAACGATAGCGCGCTGTAAATTGTGGCTAGCCTTCACGATAAACAACGCGCAATCGCTTGTTCAGAGCCGCAGCATTCGTAACTTCGTTTCCGCGAGCCTCCACAGTCACGCGTCGGGAAGCTGGCGGTTTCCGAAGTGCCGCTGGCCATAGTTCTGTGCTTCATCGAAGAAGTTCTTCTAATCGTTCTGTGCTCCATTGAAATAGTTCATCTCATCATTCAGTGCTCCATTAGAGGAGTTCGGCGTCATACTGTGATCCATTGAAGGAGTTCGTCTCGCGCTTTATTCAAGGATTTCGGCGTCATAGCGGGTTTCATGGAAGGCGGTGACGTCAGGTTGTGTGAAACCTGGCCGCCCATGCGAATAAGCTAAATCAGAAGCAAAAGAGGCACAAAATTTTTATTATTTATAGAAGATATAGCGGCTAAGTGGCTGTGGGACAAAAAACTGACTTTTTCCGCCCAAACTATTAAATAACAGAGTTGATTAGTGCCTATTTTATCCTGGCTAACACACGACAATTATGTTCACTCGTTGAGTACATTCTCAGGATTGCAGCAGTGGACTCAGTTTTTACGGAATTCGAAATGAATAATCTATCCATACGCCATACCAGAAAGAAACACAGATACGCTCAGACAATATGAAGCGTTCCTACAAACCTAAGTAGAGAGAGTTCATGTAGTAGTGCAATGCTAAAGGATACAGATAAATGATTAAGCACACAGTGCCATTGGCTAAATTTCCTTATTTTTCTGTAAAAACGAGTCATAGGACGACCAAGGAAAAAGAAAATGCATGGAGACACACACCGTTCGTAGAGTCGGTAAAGCTACAGCTCGGTCATATACTGCAGCGATTGCGGATTCGTTCATGTAGCAGAAACGACTCAAGATCAATTCACACGAGCACCTAAGAAACGACCCTATAAATCATCTATTGTTGAACTCTCCTCATAAGACGGTGTTGGCCCAGTGTTAAGTTGAAGCGTGAGAGCCTCAGTCAGTGTATGGTTGTTATCATGCTTACTAGGCAAAGTAAGGCCAATCAATGAAGTAAAGAGGTCCGTATTTGCTCTCTCAGTGCTCTCAGTTTTTATCTTTCTGGCGTTTTGTGAATGAAAATCACCCTTTCCTAACTTGAGTCAAGAATGATATTGAGTAGAAATGTGAATAACACGAATTCATAAGAAGTGAAGCTGTATATTTCGACAATCCCTGATAACTTGTCATGTTATCTGTACAAAGATAAATGTAGACACAGTCGGTCAAGAACGATATTCGTGCAACTTCGCTACGTTGAGGTTCACAAGTGACTAACCTGAACGTACAGTGTCAAGTTAATGGACACTTCATTGCTGGATGGCGCAGTGACGCGCATGCGACTGGAGGATGATGATGGAGCGTCAACATGCCTAAAAAGATACTGCGCTTTAATCTTGAGGCAACGGATAGTGAAGACATACCAGCTCGCAAGAAGCAGATTTTGAATGCTTCGTCTGCACGGCGCGTGAGTAGCTCGTGCGTCGCTGGTCGATTGTTGCTTTTGAGTTGTTCTTCTGAAGTGTCCTTCGCTGTCGTCTGCTTGTCTGCTGTTGTCGTACTTGAGTCCATCGCTTGGCGTCCTTGCTCTCCTGTTGTCACCCTTGCCTCCGTCGCTTGTCGTCCTTCGTCGTCGTACTCATCTCCAGTCGTTGGTCATGCAATTCATATAGCTCGTTTTTTTTGGGTAGTAATCGGAGGCACAACAGATTTCGATTGTCCATTACAATATTACTATCCCGGCTGTGTGGCTAACTGATCCTTTCATTAGAACCAGTTTATGGCAAACTGCTAGTTGTCGCTGGTTGACCATGGTGTTGTAAAGCTATGCCTAAGAGAAACATAAAAACTTCGGAACAGTGCTGCACTCGTTGGCTCAGCTGGTAAGAGTTGGATTGAGTCCGATCTGCAGGTTGAAATGATGGGCTGTCGGCTACGGTACTGTACGTTGGAATCTGGACTTGTCGCTTCTTGCGCTTTCGATCTGCCTGTCACGGCGCAGCACAGCGAGATTTGCCGTGATATCTTGTTCAATCAAGATGCGCAACGAGAGATGGCGCTAATCAGCCGATGCGATTAAAATCTGCTTCGCTCTGACCTTTTCATTCCTCAAATCGCGCTCCAGCAGCCAGCAGCTCCACTCCTGCCACTCTCAATATGATCTCTCTTGTCCGCTTCGGAGCCTTCATGGCTATGGCCACAGTCGCGCTTCTCTCCACCGATGTCTCCGCTACTTG
>JAADVW010000700.1:0-17569 GCA_023335875.1 Elongisporangium prolatum | reverse complement strand
GACGCCTAGACGTTGGAGAGGAAGTGGTGGGGGTTTTGGAGACTTGAGCGAGTTTCTGATATTGGCCACGGTCAAATCTTGCAACAAAATATCACACACCACCCAGTTGTGTGAGGCGCAGCCAAAACTGGGTCTTGCAAGTGGGCCTTCGGGTGGAGCTCGTAAAATACGAAGCACTGAGTAAGAGAACTGTCGCAGAGCGCGCAGCCGGTGGTAAGCAGAGCGTCAAGGTTGGAAAAGATCTGTTATCATTCGAGCTTTACAGTGCAATTTGCGACGCTACTCTTGCAATGGACGGAAAAGAGGCTATTTTCGTTCGAACTTTTCTTGTAATTACCTGGAATATGATGTGCCGAGCATCAAACACAGTGATGATTCGCCATGGTCATATTGAATGGAGTGGAGACGCACTACGGGTGTTTTTTGCTCACATGAAAAAATGATCAAATGGGCGAGCATCCACGCGATCCCCGTCATATCTACGCCAACCCACTTCAACCGTCTGTGTGCCCAATTTTGGCGCTCGGTATGTACTGGGCATCGTTTACAGTCACAGTCTGCATTTTCCCGGTGCGTCCCAGTACGACCGCTTTTGAAAACAACTGGCTTTGATCCTGAAAAGAGAGCCACTACTCAGCACACTCAACCGAATGAGAATCGACGCCAGCGACGTTGGTTCACATTCAATCCGCAAGGGCGCTGCTACGTACTGCTCATCTGGATCAACTGCATTTCCATCATCCATAGCAGTACATTTACGTACTGGTTGGTCTCTGGGCGGCGTGAAGAACACGTACCTGCGCTATGAAGCCGCAGGAGACATGCACGTTCGTCGAACAGTATGTATTTCTTCCGCGGAATAGAACTCTGCTCTGCTGCCTCATCGCTTCACAATTGTTGACGATACTGCAGAGCAGTGTCTTCAATTGACGTTTAGCAAGGTGCCACAGGAGCTGCGGCATGTGGCGGAGCTCGCACTTGCTTCTCTAGTCTATCACAACACGTATTTGTTGGACACGCTTCCGGTAAGCACATACTGCGCCGATCCCCACTACTAAGTCAAGCAAATCTGGTGGCTCAGGTATACTCTCTAATTTACTGTGGGCTCGAGAAGGAGGGAAGCGGGCTAGCAGCATCAGGCGTTCCACCGCATTGCTCGCTGCTCGGCAAGATGCAGCGAGTTGAAAATTTCGTGAAGGAGTTTAAGGGCAGCATCGTTGGCGATATCGTTACAGGCGTCGAGCAGACCATCGCTGATCGAGGAGGAATGTCTCGAGCTGTAGTCGAGAGTATTATAACTGCAACTATTGAGCGCACGGGAATTACTGCAATTGCTGAAGCAATGCAGCAGCCACGCAATGTCCAGCGAGATCAAACAGAAGCCTCAACCGAAGAAGGCTCGCGCATGATGCTATACGAATGGTGTGGATGCTTCCCTCTACTACCAGATGACTACAAAGTCGGTGATGGAACACCGCGACAGATGTGGTTGCTGTGGATCTGTGGTAGCATTGATCACCGCATCCCACCACTCCGCTTTGTGACATCGCACGACATTGGCGTTAAAAACACAAGAAAGCACTTCAGCGATTTACGTTTCCTTATGCGCTACCTTGAGGACGCAGCCAGATTAAGAGGATTGCTGCTTCGGCGTGTGAATGCACTGGAAGCGTGCACGCCATTTGACGCCATTCAGGATGTGATTTCTTTAAGCTCGTCAACAAGAGCAGCTCGTGTGCGACGGTCAAGTCAACTCAGCTGGCGAACAGTCGCGAACGAGCTTCGCCGTGGTCGCCGAGCTGGCAGCACTTAATCACAGTCAGTTATGCGGGCAGCAATCATTACACTGCAGGTGTTAAATAACGCACTCTAACTTTTTGTAACTGCAATCCCACACGGTCCCACATATTCAGTCCAACATTGATTGGTTGACTTTGCGATCACACATTTTTAAGGAAAATAAACTTTCGATCAGTTTCTGGGCGAATGAAGAACTACATTTACATCGCCTCTAGCCAGCCGAAAAGGGCGTGGCGAGGAGGATGCCCACAGTTCGATGTAGATGTGATGATTCACACGTGCGTGGGGGGATCGCACCATGCACTGGGCCATCGTAGCCATGACACGATCTTTAATACGGGTATATCGCTCAAACGTGGACGAACGCCACCGACCAAAGATCTTGATCGTCAGACTGTTTACTCCTGCTGCAAACAGAGCTGTTGCTCCTCCTATTCGGAGCAAATGGAGAGAGTACTTGATGGGGTCTTCTCCAGCATCTTGGGCAGCAAGCTTGAGCATCTTGTTCACGTCTTCAGCTTGAAGGTAGCTGGTGTTGTCAATTTTGCAAAGTAAATCGTCTGAGACGTACTGATACTGTCGTGATGTTTTGCCAAGAACCACATCACTCGCAACGGGTAACACCATGATCATGGGGAAGCGCATAATACTCGAACGGCACTGCCCCAGCTTGATCATTTTTACTGCCGCGAAAACGAATACGAACTTGGTGCAAATATCGCTTGTCGTTGCATACGCGGCCTTGGCTGTCCGCAAATGACACATCCGACCGCTTGATAGCGTATCTGTACACTTGCTTTCCTTTCATGAGGTATTCCGACCGTCTCAAGAGAAAGAAAAAGCCCATGACAGTAGCCCCCAGAGAACGCGATGGAGGGCGAGCTTGAAGTTGAGGCGGTGCTGTAGCTTGCGCAAGATTTCGATTGTGACTGGGTATTTTTGGCCAGGAGCAGCTCGGAGTCGGCGCATCCCTTGGATGGCCATGACATGTTGGGGCAGGAGTTTGACGTTGTACCCACAGTGTAGCCGATGATACCAGCTGGCTTGGCTGACCTTGGAGATGATGGTAGTCACGGAATTTCCTCGCTGCTGTCGTGACCATCCGTAGTGGAAACAATATACTGCAAAGAGGGCATGTCGTTGTGAGGCGACTTCGGGATCATTTGGCAACCAGTGGCTGGAGCGCATTTGGGAGCACCATTGACAATACTGGGACCACGTTTGAGAGTACCTCTGCTTGGATAGTCGGCCAGTGCTGAGGCTTGAAAGTCGACGAGAAGTTCTTGTAGAGTTTTCTGCAGGCTGGTGACACCGGAGCCTGTTTCCAACCACGAGACAACTTAGTCCACAAGTAACGATGCGGCATCGTCCATGCCCGCGAACCAGCATCTGCCATTCGGTTCACTTCTCCAGGAAGATGATTGCACGATATGCGAATATTGTATACAGCATCACCAAGTCCAATTGAGCATTAATTTCTTGTTATAACGAGTTGGGCCTTGATAATTTATTGCACCATGACACTGCAGATGCATTGTCGCTCCAACATCGTACGTGCACAACAGCCAAACCCTTTGCTGAGTGCCATCGGGGGCCCCATGTCTACACAGCGAGCGCCATACACAGACATTGATGGTGAATCCATTCTCGACCAAGTTGGCCTCCTGGATCATCTTGATTTCTTCTGCGTCGAACTGTATTTGAATGAATTCACGAGTGGTCGGGTTCAAAACAGCCAAACCAACATTAGACGCATCCATATATAGATGCAAGTCAGGTTCTGGGAGCGTACAAAAGTATCGCAATGGCAGCTTTTAAAGGTGCCCACGCTCCAATATGTATTGGAACCACTCCAGATCCATTTGAACTCGAACAGGAAGCCGATGGGAGCCAAACGGAGGCAAATGGTCTTTCCAGCTGTGGAGCTGCTGATAGAAAGCAGCGTGGTTGATCGTAGGAAGATGTCAAATGCCGAAGACTACCCAGCAGTTTAAGCAGATCAGACTTCGACGCAACTTTGGTGCCAAGCAGAGCGGTGACTCGAGTTAGACCCTTTTTAATTTTGGCAGTTGGCATTGATACGGTCAGCTCACTGGTGTTCCAATCAAGACCCAGAGCGTGCACTTCACAAGACCACGATGAGAATTTGCTTTCGTTGATGGATTCAGGGCGCAGGACGGCGAACATGCTAGTTCTTAACGTTGCTTCCGCGTATTCCAGTCCGTTGCCGACGTTTGGTTCGACCATGATGTGGTCATCCACCCACTTAAAGCCGAAAAACGGGTCTAAGTATGTGCTGGTAGATACTGTTGCTGGCGAGTTGGATGATACCAGCCACGTAATGGCTCTGCCGAAAAGTGTATAGAATGGAGGAGAACCAGACCATCAAAATGGAGCGGCCAGGTCGATAACCAGAACTTGTTGCTTGCGAAACGCCGCTCCCATCCAATGCACGTGGTCGGCGTTTAGCATCAGATGCCGAAATGCTCCTTTAACGTCTCCTTTTAGCATTTTGATCGGAAAACCCGGGTACTTGAGTGGCGCATGCTCAATTCGACGGCAATCAGCGTCACACTTGTGTATGGTATTTCAGGCACGCAAGTCTTATCAAAATGGTCATTAGTGGATGAACCACTGAGATACGAAAGATCATGGATGGGTCAAATATCGTTACGGGGATCAATCCCAGACTTCTCGACAGCTCCGAAGGGACTACAAACGACGTCAGGCCAGATATATTGCGAACGTCCAATGCAACCACGAGGAATTTCCCATCCGCTTGACCTGCGGCAGTACTGCGAAAGAGGGCGACCTCGTGGTCCGCTGTAGACTTGTGGTTTTTCAACGTCGCTCGCAATTCAGACTCCCTGTGTTTCCAAGAGGGCACGATACCGAATCGAGCTACTTTGACAACGTCGTTCACACAGGGGTTACCTTGAAGCAGGCGCTCAAGCCGCACTGGGTCGAGAGCTTTGTTTGGACGAGGATCTGTAGCAGATTCACCTCGAAGCTGACGAACCAGAAATGGCAAACTAAGTCGTTGCGTCCGGACCAAATTTGAGAGATGAACTACAGCTGCTAGGTCGAGTGACGCATCCATGGCGGAGATATCCACATTGGTCATAACCGCGAGACTGCTTGTAGTATTGACCTTGCCTTCTAACAATCGCAAAGTGAGTGCGAATTTGACACGTGCAGACAGCTGCAATGAGAGACCATCAACGCACGAGCTCACCGATCTGGGGAATTTTCCAAGTGCTGTCCGACTGAGCTGCCCCTCCAACTTGGAGTGAGATTGGACTGGGCATCTTCAAAGAGATGAGAACTGATCCTTGAGCCTTCCCATCCATTGAATAATGTATGCTTTGACACGGGCATCAAGAGCATCAGGTACAGAATGAGAACGACGACCGAATGCACAGTGCTTTGGGTTTGACGTCGGGCATCCTGATGCGGACAGGAATCGGGATTCCATTATGACGGTGGATCAAGTCCGCCACAGCCTTAGACATACGATTTGATCTCTGTTGACTGGATGATTCACGGCGATAGGAATCAAAGAGCGGGCGACTGGTACTGGTGGCATTTTCGACAGTACGGGTGAATGAAGAGTGCCGGCTTGCCTTCCACAGTAGCACATTCTGCAGACAGCCGTCGTTTAATGACAAGCGGCGTGTCGTGAGGGAGCATGCCGCATCTACGTCACCATGGCACGACAGTATCAAAATACCAGGATGAGGTTGAAATCGAACGGCAGATGCATGGAGCAGCGATTTAACGAATACAGATTGCGACTTACCTTCTTGCTGTTTCAGCGGAGTAAGATATTGATGCACGGTTTGCTGGACCTCCGTTGGATTAAACAAGTACTTGGAAGGCTTCGTGCTGCCCGAGCTGGATCGAGTTGGAAGCAAGACTTGAGTAGTAGCCAGAGGCTGCGAAAGCAATCGTACGTAATGAGCGAGTAATTCGGGCTTGTGAAGGTGACACTCAATGATCTGAGCATCCGCAGACTGAGCCACATGGAGGGCGCGTGAGTCAGGCGGTGCACGATTGTCAACAGGCACTGGCGCGGCAACAGGAGACACACGACCAAATGGAGTTGGCGAAGATCGAGCTCGTTTCGACGGGCGTGGGCCGGACGATGAAGTCGTTTTTGATGGCTGGAAGTGCGCGGCACTCCAGAGACTTCCTCCATGTCATCATCTCTGTCGACTTCGTTATCGTCGAAAAGCGAGGCGAGGCTCTCCGTAACGCGACGTGTCGTTCGATTGGTGTCTTGAGGGCTCAGATGCGATTCGTTAGGAGATCAGCGTGGTTCTGGGGTTCCAGACGAATGGAGGTTCCAAGCCTTTCGACCGACACAGAAGGATGGTTGTTGCCTCCATCAATAGCAAATGCGTAGTTGACAGCATGATGAAGGCGGAATGTCGTTGCTTGGCCTGTGCGCGGGTGAATTCACTGGCAGATGGCTTGCCCTGTCGGCTGATCAATTGGCTCGATCAGGTCACTGAGGATTGAGGCGATATTGTTCGATGGAGGGAGCTCAGACGCGTCGCCTAGAACCCGGTCGAGTATCGTTGCATTCAAATTATGAAGATCGTCCTCATTGATGTGTTCAACTCGCAGATGGACGGATTGAAGGAGTAATGCCGTGATTGGGGCCACCGCTGTAAGTGCATCGCAGGGTACAATCGCGACGCGGTCGCGCAGCTGGACGGACGTGTCAGTGGTGCGCGTGCTTATAGCTTGGCCGTGCCAGTAACGCCCTGATTGAGCGAATCAGACGGCTTCGCGCAGTAGAAGACCAGGTTTTGTACTCGTAGCCTCATTCCTCGTGACCGTGAGGGACCTGGCCAATTCAGAAGACACGGATACAGTCCTTCCGTTGTCCAGCATGGAGATGGCCACTGTTGACGCATCCATGTGGGTAACTTGGCCGTACCCCGGATCTCCACAGCTGCGTTCACGTGCTCGGGTTAGATGAAGACGTAGCCTTGGGGCTTCAAAACGGCACGGCGAGGCATCTTAAGCTATTGAGTGAGGCTGGTGAGACTGGCGCAGGAAAGCAAACGACTTTGGCTGCGGGCTGTCTGAAAGCGATGTACGCTCGGCGCTAGCCGTTCTTGATCGCCTTTAGAATGTCGCATAGGCGATTGCGTGTCTTGCAGATTGGTTTGCTAAACATCTCTACTTCTCAAAAAGCCGTTTTCTTCCTTCCTCCGTCGAATAAAACGTGCAGATCGTCGTTAACGAAAGTCGTCACAGCTCAATCTGCCTGTTTGATACGGATTCAATGCAACAGTGCTATTGAAAGTCGTATCATTACTGCTGCTTGCTTCGAGAAGTCGTTTACAAAAAGGAGAACCCCATGCACCTAAAAATACTCGTTCAAAAAATTCTACGTCCGCCCATTTTGGGAAAAATTCCATTTGGGATAAGGATTATCAATAGATTCGTTGCCAACGTGAAATTTACTTCTATTGAAGGCTTTTAATAACCCAGGCGGAATGGACGCAAGTTGGCTAAATGTAATTATAATAATCACGATGTTTTCTTGCCATTCATCTCTGATCTCTGATATCGTCGGGAATGGTCGTGGGATTTGTATAGATAAACTCAACTGCTGGAACTTGTTTCGGAAAAGCATGAGACAGAAGTCCCATAGGATAATAAGTTAAATTAATTCCACCTGAGACATAAAACGACGCCATGGTTGAATTGTTAAGTAAGCTCCGCCGGCTGTAAGATCTATTGCACTAGTTTGCAGCCCTATGATTTGTTGTGTGATGTCATTGCAACATATCTTAAAGGCTTTTGCAAGCAACAATATCCCTAGCCTTGGTTATTTTAACCTCTGATCGTTTTGCTTGCAGCCACTTCACGACGCGCAGCTGATTGTTTGTGGCGGCTCTATTACCTGCATTCGTTCTGCCTCCCGGCTATAATTCATATGCGCTCATTACATAATTCAAGCGCCCTTCACAATCGATAACATATATATTTTCAGTTGTCGGCTCACCTGGAGTCATTTAATAATATCGAAATCTCTGTACATCGCGGTGATGGTCATTTTTTGTTTGTTTGCCGTACAGCAATAATTTTCTTCTAATTTATATCTCTAGCAAGCCTACCGGTATGTGCAATACTCACGCATCATTTTCCGAGAGACATGTCTTAATGGAGAGGTATTATTAGTGGCACTTCCAAATTATTTCATTTGAAGTCAATTCAAAGGTAAAACGACACAAACTTTCACTCACCATCGCATACACGTAGGTGCCGGCCAGAAAAAAAATCATCTCGCTCGTTTTCAGACAATATGAGAAAAAAATTCTGTAAAATGTGAAGCTTGCACCAATTTAACTTAGTGGCTGACAAATCTGGTGTGTTCGACTACGCAAATCCTTTCGTGTGCTCAGCTTGCTTTAAGTGTTGACTTATATGGAGCCATCAAATCATTGACCGATTAAGCAACTTCTAACAGAGAAACGAACGAACTCATATTGCTGCCAAAAAAACAACACATACAAACGACTCAAATGAAACTATCATTTCGTAGTTTTTCTCATTATTTTCACATTAACGTGTACGCATATACGTGTGGGTCCGATTTATAGTGTTTCAAAGGAGCCCAATAGACACGATCCCATTTACGTTTATGCAAAAGCCTGCAGCCGCAGTATGCCTACCGATAATGAGATTATCGAACTTTCTCCAGAGGTGTTCACCAATCCGTTAGCTATATCTATCTGGCTCAACGGCAATTCTATCAGCGCACTGCCCGAAGAGCTTGTTCCTTCCAAGTTAATCGAATTATTGGATTTATCAAATACTATGCTTCAGTCACTCCCGTCTTGGATAGATGCTCCACGCAACTATATTCGCGGGAGGAACTCCGCTTTCTAACCGACTTGAGCCGATCATTGAAAGTGGTGACAATACAACATTGACTTCGGATCTGGCTGTAGCGCGGGCTGGGGTGCAGACTGGCAATTTTAGTTGCCTATCATCTGGATCGCACTATTATCTGTACGACTTGGATGCTCAACAGTAGACCTAATTTAAGCCTACAATCAGAAAGGCACGACAATTACTAGTCGAGGCGTCATTATTCACTGCTAAATTGTCGGATTCGCACGACAGTGCCGGTTATGAGTGCTATAAAAACTTTCGGCAATAGTATGCACTTGATCTTTGTCATATAGAGTTTGTTATCCACAACTCGATCAAAATACTGGCAAAGTGGTGAGATTTGTCCATCCGAATTTGATATGCCTGATCTTGGGTGGGAAGTTCTCTAAGAGGAGTCCTGCTGGAATTTGCGTCATATTTGTCTTGATAATTTAATCTTTGGGTGATGTGAAGTCGTGAGTGCAGCGTCGGCATCCCATCGAGCCAAAATTGAATTATAAGTTTTGAACCCAACTAGGTTATGAAACATTTGTATGCGCGATGAAACCTCGATGTAAGGGCAATTTCGGATCGCGAAGTATGATACTGTTTGCTCGGTTAACGAGCAAAGATCGTGTCGATTTCTTTGTGGTCACCAGTACTCTGAGAAGAAATGTTGCAGGTAAAAAACATGCACCCTGGTTTAGTTCCAAACCAAGGCCATGTTTGGTGGGAACATAGCGCAATATAGCGTTATGTTCGACTGCGAAGATGCGTGGAAATGCAATACTAGAAGGAAAAGCCCCCAAACCACCATAAACGTGTGGGCGACTTCACAAAGCGGGAGCTGATTGCCCGGTCTTTGATAGCGGCGCGGATACTAAACTCGTGAGGTTGAGGAGCGTTGTACATGGATGAAGACATTCTGGGCAGAGGGAAGTATTTTCGTCCACAGGCTGTAACCGTTTTTCACGTTGCATTCTTCTCAAACAGCGCTTGACGCCATGATTGTTTATCGTGGCGAACCACGCACACATCCGTTTGACTCTCCATCGATGCTTCCGCTTCACGCAGCAGCAAGAAAATCTTCGCGAGATGCCGATTTCTGTGTTGAGGTCTCACCGGTCACTTTTGGATTCTTTCGGGGTGTCATGATCATCATGCACTTGGTGTGCGTGGCATTTTTTAGTTTGCATTGCTGGATGTATCATCAAATTGTACCTTCGCCATTTTTTGGTACGCTATTGTTTTTTCAGATGACACTTCCGTCGTCTAACTTTTTCGCTATATCATGTTGCTATGGAGGAATCACCATCGTCCACGCGCTTCTAATTGCGAAAATGTTGGTTGAATCGCACGCTAGGAGAGTATTGTATTGTGGCACGAAGAGAAAGCTACAATCACAATCAATTCGTCTTTCATTGCGCTGGAACGTGTGCAGCTTCTGGGCTCACCGATTTGGCAAACATTTTGAAAATTCTATTCGACGAGCGAGGTTTATTTGGCGTCAAAGGGCAATATTTCGAAGTCGTTTATACCGTACGCAAGATAACTGCGATTTTACTTCAATCTGCTGAGGCCTATCGTACGAGTCAACTCCTATCCCGCATTTCCATTAACAGTGTCTTCGTTGCTACCATTATTATCCATTGCTGGTCGACTCCGCTGATCAATCATACATTCAAGCACAATCGATCTCTCGTCAGACTACTGTGCATTGGGCTTTACTTATTAATGATATTTATCACGGGTCTTGGTACTCCCTTGCTTGTTTCCATTCCGTACCTATACCAATACGACTTTTCGGTATCGGATTTTCCACTATATCTCTACATGGACGACGCTTGGTACATCAATATGATATCTGAACTACGTACGGTATTTATTTCATCGTGGAGCAATCTTATAAGCGAGTTGACCCTGTCTATCACTCTTCTTTTGTGTTTCTCGGACGTGAAAGCTCTGATTTTGTCAAGCAAAGATCTCACGCTCCAAAATACCCGCAAAAAACGTAATTCCGTCACCATCTGGAAGCGAAAAGTAGTTCATAGTGATAGCGGTGATCGTCCACTCAAAAGTCTTTCTATTTCCCCCCAATTGTCTGAGGTATTGCAGTCAAAACCGCAAGCATCACCCTCTCAAGTCTCGTATAATGCATATATGCGCTTAATTAAACTCATGCATATATTTATGGTCGTCTGGGGTGTATTGATTCTAGTATTACATACGCGAGTCGCATTTCGGCTACTTCCACGATTTTGTGTTCACGAACTGCGGCCGTGGTTTACATCAAAGACTGGATGTACGTTGCTGATAGTGAATTGCAGTGCTTTTACAAATGTGACAGGCAATATGGCTGAGCTTACCGACGCCCTGAGTGGTCTGGATGAACAAATGCTCACAAAGATTGAGATTCATGATTGTGCATTTGTCGAAATTCCTCCTGCTATTCAACGGTTCTCTCAGCTTGGTGGTTTGCTAGTTTCAAACTCTATACTTGCTCGTTGGGATATTGATGCAGCATTAACAGCCAAAACCCACCCGAAACTGTCGTTTTTTGCCTCAAATGAAATTAATCTAACTGGTATTCCTATGGGACTTCTGTCTCCTGATTTTCCGAAACAAGTGACAGCAATTGAATTTGCCTATACAAATCTCACCACACTTACGGACGATATCGGAGATGTATGGCCAGTAAACGACGTGTTCATTTCAATGGATTATAGCCAACTTACGTCAATTCCGCGCGGATTATTGAAAGCCTCTACCAGAAGTTTATCTCTAGTCGGCAACAAGATTTGGGTCCTCACTAATGAGTTGCTTACAAATCCTGCCGGTACATTTTTATGGCTCGGAGACAACCCATTTGTCGAGCTTCCGAGTGGTGTGGTGCCTTCAAAATTAATCGAATCGATTGATATATCCTACTCCCAAATTGAATTTCTCCCAGAATGGGCAGACGCAGTTTTTTTAAATGAGTATTTGTGGTTGCAGGGGGTTCTCCTCTTTGTAAACTACTTCTCGAAGCCAGCAGCAATAATTATACGACTTTTAACAACACTGTTGCATTGGATGCGTTTCAAACCGGCAGATTGAACTGTGACGTCTTTCACTAGTGACTATAATATATTTTCTACAAAATGTGTGATTGCGAATTATTTTCGAGTATCCGTTTGTTGAAACTAGCATTATCGATTTTGACTCGAGAACTGGCCTGCAATTCGTATTCTAAATCACTACATCTCTACGCTGATGTTCGCTGTTGCCACTCAATTGATTAACTCTTGGAACAAGCATAGTGGAAATTGTGGCTACAGTAGTTGTGGCGGATGAACTTAGAGTGAACTCTCATCATCCATTTTATTTGGTCACAACAAAAAATATTCTTTACCGCTCAATTTGGCGCCTCCATGGATGACAAGTAATATCCACATCACACAGAAACAACCTCCACATACGAGTGAACTCCTACGATAAAACGATCACACAAAAAACAAAACAAAGTTTCGATTATACACTGAGGCCAGAAGTCATTCCGGTCGATTTTTGTCCACTTTGTGGCCAATTGCATGGCAATGCTTCAAAAGCTACTCCACCAAATCAAATCGACTATAGTTTGCGATAATGCATTCCATAGTCGAGAAATCGCAATAGACACCTCTCAGCAGTATGGGGAATTATCACGATCAAAGTTTCCATAACCACAAGTATCTAAGATACAATCTTGACTGTCAGCTTCTTGGCGATTGAGACAAAACAACTTCACCATATCAAAGTTGTTCCGCCAAATCAGCTTTTCCAAGGTTGTTGTCATGACGATGCTCATGCAGATATTCAACGATGGCATAGTGTCCATTTGTAGCAGCCTTGTCCATGGCAGCAGTTGTACAGCCTTCCGATCGACGTTCATGAAGAAATTTTATACAACATTTGAATGGCCATTCTCTGCTGCCTCGTCCATGCCATTAGTTGTACAAACTTCGGAATCTATTTGCATGCAACTACTGAACCATTTATAGTTTCCATTAGCAGCTGACCTGTTCATGGCTCGTGTCGTACAACCTTCTGATCGGTTCTGATGGAGCCACTTGAAGGTTTCTCACTGGTCATAGATAGCCGCCATATCCATCGCAAAAGTTGTACATCCTTCGGTTTGGTAGTGGTGGAACCATCGAGCTGTGTCAAAATGGCGATGATAAATTGCAAGATCCATTGCACGCGTAGTGCAACCTTCTGTGCGGTTCGAATGAAGCCATTGAATAACATTTAAATATCCACTCCGAGCAGCACAATCCATGGCGTCGACGGTGCTTCCTTCCGTCCTATTCACGTGAAGCCATTTTACCATTGTTAAATGTCCATTTGCTGCTGCCTCGTTCATTGCTTTTATTGTAAAGCCTTCGGTACGGTTCGCATGCAGCCACTGTACTATGTCCATACGGTTGTAACGCGCAGCTTCGTCCATCGCTCTGACGGTGTAGCTTTCCGATCGTTTGCGATGAAGCCATTTCAAAACACCAGAATCCATCGCTGCAGGTGTAGCTTTGGCTCGGTATGCGTGAAGCCACTGAATCATCTCAAGGTCTCCAGTTCGTGTCGCAATCTCCATAGCTTCGCCCTCATCATAGTATTTATGCTCAAACAGAATCTTGGTCACTCTGCTCTCTGACTTAGACACACAACATCGAATCCACTGATCACGCTTTTTCAATCCCACTCGTACATTATTACAATCCACTCAATCTGGTTGTAGTTGTTGTAGGCACTTGTTGGGTCTTAGAAGTATCGAGGTGGGTAATTGTCATACAACAAGCCAGAAGTCCCTTTGTTAACAAGATATCGAGTGCTTTAGTAGAGCATTCGATTTCCGGCTGGTTCTAGTGAAACCATTGGAGTACACGCCGAGGACCACTATTTACAGCATTTCCGAGACTGTAAGATACGTTTTCGATTTCCAATCGATTCTCAATTGGAAATCGATTGGATATTATCCAACCACAATCTGCACACTTGTAACATGTTCATAGATCCACTGTGCAACGCGGATGTGTTTGCATACAACCTGGGTGTCTGGACAAACCGCAAACAGTTTTCCGCTTGAATGGAGCCTCTGGAGAACCTTCAATGATTCCCAACTCACCGCTCGAATGATGACGCCAACTGAGTGGGCATAGTTGAGCGACGCCGCAAGCTCACTGACATCCACCACACAGTCTTTTTCAGTATCAAAGTGGACATTCCAGTGGTAGAGACCATCAATGTTTATCCACGTGCCAATGACACCCTTGATGTTCTCATGTCGCGGTTCATAGATAGATACATAAAAGGAATATATTTGACGCAGTATTTGTCACTGGACGAACCCTGGAGTGATTCCAGATAGATTTTCACTCGTGCATTGTTTAGACGAATCCGTGTAGGTTTGAGTTGCTAGCACCAATAAGGTAATCGTGCGAATTAAACAGTAAAGCTTCTAAGACTTTTTTTTCTGGTCCCGGGTTTAAATTGGCGGCAACGATTTCCTTTCAAACACAGCAAAGATGCCTTCACAAAAAACTCTGCTGGTAACGGGCGCCCGCAAAATTACTGGATTATATTTCGTGCGCCACATTTAGAGCCAGCATGGATCATTATCCGATTCAATGACGCATTCAGAACTTCTGCAGTAGGTTCTCGTAGAGTTACAGCGCCGTTTTTCATGCCTTTGTAATGCGACTCTATTGCATTTTGCTTGGGTACTACGCCTGCGGTTTGGCTACTGGTGATATACCAAGTATTCCAAGGATTGGTGAGATACTCCGCTCGTAGTCAGTCAGCAAATGGTTTAATTTTCAAAGAGTCCCAGTTTGAGGTCACAATTGAAACTAGAACTGCTTAGGCGATCTGGCAAATTGTAAATATTCCATTTGTGCCCCACAAATGCTTCATAATGCTATCGTATAATGAAAAGTCTGAAATGCTTTCTTTCGTGCATTTCGCTGTAAATGAGGCCGGCAATTAAGCAAATTAATATTGTTCCGATGCAATTTGAACGCGTGAGCAATTCATGATGCGTGATCAAACGACCCAAACGATAGATTAAGATCCAAGCCAAAGAATTGCTTTGTTGGCTCGTACACAACACAAAATAAATGGGAGTATGATTAAGTCGATTCGCTTCTGACAAACATATAGGCTTAATGAAAGAAAGTATGCCGACAAACATTAGATTTCTTGTCGTAATATACACCATAGGTACCAAAATCCACGACTGTCCATCCACCAAGATGGAACTTGTAGGTGCCATCAGCAGAGCCTACAATTCCACTCAATGACAGACCTTTTATGGCATACGCCGTGTTGCGAAACAACATTTTCGTGCTAAGTACAATGCCAAATGATCCATCCATTTCTTCGTTCATTTCGCCAACGTTCCAAGAACAAATGTTTTGTTTTGGTAGTCAGAGTTCATTTTGGCAAATTCAGCTTTGTCATTGGATTCATCCCAATTATTCATGTCTTTAAAAAAACTGAGCTTTCAGTGCACATTCTTGTGGCCGCCTGCACCAGCAGTTCAGCATACGTAGTAATCGATGGACCGATGGACCACGCGAAAGTTTGCAGATATAACTTTTGCGGTTTGTCAGTTGATCTTTGTCAGGCAGAATGTCAAGGGTGTCTTTATCACAAATGTACGTAGCTTTTAAAATGTCCAAGCGCGCGCCTGGACCACATCCAAGCAGCAATGCATCAACTTCGCTTCGGAGACTCCGATGAATTCCATGGGGCTTCTTTTCAAAGATTGTTGGTGAATGGTTCCAGCCACGTACAGATTGTAGAGGAGATCAGATCCATCGGGATTCAATTTTACGGTTGTCACACGCGCAATGTGCAGGCAATTGATATGCGTGACACAATAGAGGCATCTATGACTCGTGTGTGTGCTGGCTGAATTTGTTAGCCGATTGTATGGACACTTGTGCATTCGAGCCAAGTAAGCCTTGGATTCACCTTGAGATCGAAACGATGCTATAAAGATGAACGCATCAGCAGGAGGAACGGCTGGTAATTGAGAATGAGATCATGTGGCACTAGAGGGTTCGTCTGAATCAAGCTCAAAGTCGTAATGGACCACACTATCCACCATGGTAATGGCTGACAGAGGTCTTACTGCGCAATGAAATCATTCTCATAAGCCGCTTAAAGAACTCTAGTCTATAAATGTCGCTGAAACCAACCATTCACCTTGTAGGATAAATTTAGCCCTGCATTCAAGAGAACATTGTCTCACGCCATCGAGTAGCCCGTATAAAAAGAGAACATTGTCTCGCGCCATCGAGTAGCCCGTATAAAAGTATGTGCAAAGGCTTGGCTATATGTATCGGTATGTGCAAGCGTGAAAGTCAGCTGGGCTTTGCACCTTTTGCATGAAATTCATACTTTCGCGTGATTTTCAGTCTACTGCACGATATTCAGACTAGACCACATGGAATTAATTCCACCATTTTTAATCGCATTTTCGAATAGATTTTCCCGAAAATACTGCCTACAGCAGACCACTCGCACTTGATCAAGATATTCAATCGCCAGATAGCACCATTTTTTGTCTCGCTTTCCATTGATCAATTAGACATCAAAAGAGACTGATACTCATGACCACGTGCGGGAGTACGAATGAGTTGCAAACCAAATTCACCACGGAGAACACCGGCTCATTCGGCTCATCTCTACATCGATTCAACTGCTTCACCATCAGTCCAAAATGAAAAAATGAGGAGAACATTCAGAACCTGTTCAAATCCATCCATAACACCATTATATTAGGCGGAAAAAAGTCATCTCCCAAGTAGAGAATTCATTGATGCATTCTTGAGTAACCAAATCGATTCCCAATTGCGTTTCTGTAAAACTGACTACTCAAATAACAAGTGATTAGTCAGTTAGAATGTGATAGCTTGAATAATGAAGACTAAGCCTACTACCCCAGACTAGAAGCAACATATGACCTCGCTGTAAACTCGTGACGTCACTGGCATCGTGGTAGCAGTTATAACTTGGTGTAAATCACGTTCTGAGCCAGCATATCGTCGTGCGTGCCCTGCTCTGCAATTTTACCGCCACTCACCACGCAGATCTTGTCGGCCTTGCAAATAGTCGACAGACGAGGGGCAATGATGATGGTCGTGCGCTTTTTGTGTGCCAAGAATCGGTCCAGTGCATCCTGCACAGGCTTCTCACTCTCTGAATCCAAAGCACTCGTGGCTTCGCCAGCAGCAGAATGTTGAGATTCTTAAGGATTGCGGTGCGATAGCGATACTCTGCTTCTGCCCACCAGAGAGCTGCTCGCCGTTGAGTCCTACCTACGTCTGGTAACCGTCCGGGAACCGCGTGATGTAGAGGTGCGCGTTCGCCATCTTGGCGGCAGCTTCGATCTCTTCCTGACTGGGCATGGTCTCCAATCCGTAAGCAGTGGTTTCCGAGATCGTGCCGATGAACAGCGTGGGCTCCTGACCGACCAGACCAATACAGGCTCCGCAACCATCCAAGGTTAAGATCACGAATATCGTGGCCGTCAAGCATGACCTGGCCACGAACGGGATCATAGAAAGGTAAGTTTTTTTCAGGGTCAGATACGGTGCAGGTCTAAGTGTGGTCAGGAGAGATGAACTCCCTGAGGCAGGACTCCCGCTGTTGGCTCTCGCCTTTGGACACATAGGCGGGGGATGGGGCAGGACGGATAGTGGTGCCCCCCACACCCCCACACCCCGCCTCAAAGTCCTGTGGATTCGGCCACAGTGGTGTCTAGAGACAGATTATCACCTCTTGGACAGTGAGGGCTCATCACTCGTCACTATTCCCTCCCTGCGCTTCGCTTCGAAGGGAGGGGGGGGGGGGG
>JAADVW010000070.1:0-77330 GCA_023335875.1 Elongisporangium prolatum | reverse complement strand
GCAGCAGGCCAAGCCCGCCCCAGAGAAGAAGGCCGAAGCTCTGCCTACTAAGGGACAGAAAGGTCAGAAGGCTCAGCCTGTCGCCAAGGAGGCCCCAACTCCCGCTGCGAACGCCAAGAGCAGCAAGAAGGGTGGCAAGAAGTAGTGACCTTTCTAAAAGTAATATGAATGGAATATTCGTCCTATGCCCAGCTCTAAGCGCACTGAGCAATCTATGCCTTCAACTCATGCAACGAGTGGACTGGGTGATCAGTAGAAATCGTGCTTGGCTAAGTGCATCTGGCGCTTCTTACGCCGGCGTTCACGCGCATGGACGCGCTTGTGGTGCTCCATGGACTCATGATCCACCGGAGCGCCTAGCTTTGTAGCGATGCTTACAAAGCCGCCATGTTTCTTGCGGATAGCAGATACCAGTGCATTGTGTCCCAGTTCTTTGAGCAGCTTGGTCTCCGGCAGCTGATTGCCTTCAAGGCCCTGCTCCAAGGCGATGAGGCGCAGTTCCTGAGCATCAAGAGGTGAGTCGCTCACGAGTAAAGCCACGTATTCTCAGGCGCAAGTGCACGCACCTTGACCACTTCGTTAAAGTCGTTCCAGCGAGCGCTGTCACCGCTCTCTGTCGAGAGGTATCGAAGCGGCAGGAGTACTGGCCTGCGCACAACCGCTGCCTCCAAGAGCCGTCGAGCCAGCATATCTCTGTCAGCCAGACGAGCTCATGAAGCTGACACGGTTCGCTGAACCGGTTCACCTGCGACGTGTGAGAGCCTTAATCTGCGACATGTGCGAACACGGAGGGGGGCTGAACAGACACGAAAGGTCGCAAGCGTCCATGAGCGATAGAGAAGACAGCACGCCGTCCTATGACGCACTACTGAGCGACCTCATCTCGCTTTCGTTCGACGACAAAACCGCTACCAAAGCCGCCACAGCTTTGGACTTTGTTATAGACGGAGACGTCGCCAGTCTGCGAACGCTGCTGCACTCAGATTCGAACAACATTCACATCAACGCTCGACATCCGATCAGCGGCCGATCATTGCTGCATGACGCATGCGCAGAAGGAAAGAAAGACTTGGTTAAGTTCCTCTTAGAGGAGACTGAAGCTGACTTGATGCTCCGGACAATGCTGGTAAATGCCCTTTGGCTGCTTCTGCTAACTCGTGCTAGGATACTGACGCGTCTGGAGTAGGGACGCTGCTCTCCTTTGCATCTAGCTGTCGCGGGAGACTTCCGTCCGATCGTATTCCTGCTGCTATCTCATGGAGCTGATGCGTCGTGCCGGGACCGCTTCGGCTCATCACCTCTGCACTACGTCAAGTCGCTCAGCGTCGCCAAGCTGCTCATCCAATACGGAGCAAAAGTCCTTGACTGCAATGCTGTACGAGCGAATGCAAAGCATTATGACCTGATTTTAGCCACTCAACGTTGTTGTTAATGTTTGCAGAAACGGAAGGCGGCCTTGGAAAATGCTTTGGCCCTAGCGCCCGCATTGCATGAGCTGCATAAGTACCTCAATACCCAAGCCGAAGTGGAGTACAAGACCAAACTAGCGGTCCTTCGCCAGCGAAAGAAAGTGTTGAAATCAGAAACGTCTGCCAAAGGCAAATCAAAGGCAACCCAAAGTAAGAAACTCAAGGAACTCAATCTCAAAACGGATTGAAGATTATTATTTTTCCTGAGCTACTGTAGTATCAGGGAGTGTGACGTTTTTCCAGCACGTTTGGCTGTTCATAGTCCTGTTTGTCTGCCCAGCATCAAACGATTGAGTCCACACGTGAATGTCGACTGGTAAAACTGCGCTACAATTCGACTGATGCTGGACTCGAACTAATCTGAAGCATAAAACAAGCGAAAGACGAGAGAGCAAAACGCTTCTCATCCAGCGAATAAGTAAATCAAGCGAGCTAAAAACTGTGAGCGGTTTAATCTCAGACTAATAAAAGAGAGAGACACACAATAGAATTGATTAAAGTAGGAAGATCGAAGTACAGCCAAGTGCGGACAGTAACCGTTCACGGATGCCAAGCTGCCACTCGAAGATGCCATTCTCCTATTTTCTGCAAGCACGGAGAGCACTCTGAGCCAAGCAAATCGACGCCAATGAAGTACACCATCATCATAGCTCTCATGCCGATCATGGTTACCAATGTTTCAAGCGGTAGTATGGCTGCAACCATCGGTGGCCCAAAGCTTCGCGGAACAGCCCAAAGTCGAGTCCTTTACGAGAGCCCGACGGAGCTTGATCCAGCGAACTCAACAATATACGACGTGGGTCGTCCTTCCTACGAGCGCCAACACGTTTTCGATCGCGCATTTTGCTCGTGATGACTCCGACAGTTGCTTGATTGGCACAATGGCATGCATTGATGGCAGCAAGGTGTGCATCAACCCGTTCAAGTACGTGGGCTGCATATTTAACGCCTTGCTCAACTTGGACAAAGTAGCTGCGGCTATGGCACATATCTTTGTCGATTTCCTTCAAGATCCCTTGGGGTTTGTCATCGAAGTTGGAGTGGCCGAACTCAATTCGATCTTCAATCACGTCAAGAACTGCTACCAGTTATTTAAAAATGGTGAGCCAACATGTCAGAAGGTGAGCTCATTCAAGTCCTGTGTAAGCCTTTTGCTAGACGCATTCGATGGTGCGAGCAAAGTCGTCAACGGACTCGAAGCGGCAAAGAAAAATAAAGTGGTAAAAGCTATTGGCAATGTACAAAAGCTCATTCCTGAGGCCGACAATATGTGCAAACTTGGGTGCAAGAGCAGCATGTGCGCAGCTGACTCGGACTCTGAAGTTACGCTGCAATACTCAATTCCGAGCGGGTGCCAGTGCCGATATATGGAGTTTAAAAATATGGATGGGCCAAACACCTCGACCGACTCCCTCATGCCTGGAGTCTTTATCACCAGCTTGGCATCAACCATTACAGTCACACCGACATATTGTGCAATGAACGCTGCAATTGTCAATAGTGTGACTGGAAAAGCGGTAAGCAGAGTGGAGTTTTCGTTCATGGGCTGCTACGTTGGTTTTGCGAATGATTAATCGACGTACGACACGTGCAAATTTGCGTACAAATCTTCAGTTGTGAATAATGCGATGTTTGCACGCTGCCAGGACCAATTTAACCGCACGTTCAACCTTGATACCCAATTGCCGTCGACAGAACTCATGCGGTCGGCCAATTCGACTTCGGGCTATCCAAATGCAGGCGACTCAAGTAAACCCAGTAGCTCAAGCAAACACATTGGCGCTCTGGTTTGTTTGACCACGATGACAACGGTTATCGCACTGGTTGTCACCATGCTTGTGTGACAGATATAGATTCAGACACTTTCCTTTTCATTTCACCATGAATATAACGCTTTGATTTTACTACACGTTTTGCATCATTAAATCGCATTTTACAGTAATAGCAAAACCCTAGTGGATGTAGTGGTAAGCCAATTAGATAGCTTGTTTAGTATTCAGATATCTTCAAAGGGAATATACAATTGTCAATTGTTTTACAGGATTCAGTCAAGTTTGGCAAAGAAGAAAAACACTTTCTGCTGATTCGTGAACATTGAGTTGATCATCTCTAGCTCTTTAATGAATCGTTTCCAGCTCAGTTTGAGTTCATTTTTCATCTGCATTCATTGAATCCACTTCTTCTAGAACAATTTCAGACTTGGTGGTACGTAGTCCCCACACGTTCGGCTGCTCTTTGACCATTTTCTCGGTCAGATACCGGAGGCTTGCGGGGTTCAAAAGCGTCATCGGTGGCAGCGCAGTCCCCTTCCGCTCGTGGATGCGCCTGGCATGGGAATCGCTGAGCAGGTGTGTTAAATCCACCAAACCATGGCCAGGCACGTAGATATTGAGTCCGTGGTCAACTTCAGCAGGCTCAGAACTGTCCTTGGAATCGGCTTTCAACTCGACCATCCTTGGCGATGTCGGTACAATCGGCAGGCGAGGAGACAAGTTCAGGCGAGGTGTAATTGGCTTCTCTTGGTCTATTTCCTCGATTTCTTTGTCGCGCGTCTGGGTTTTCTTCTTCGCTTGGCGCTCTTTCCGCTTTTTCTCCTTGCGCTTGCGAAGCTCTTCCTTTTGACGAGCTTTCTCCACTTGCATCACCAGCTCCAAGCGTTTTCGCTCCTCATCGTGCTCTCGAGAGATTCTCTCCAGGACACTCTCCATCTCCAGCTATAAGAACGAGCAGTTAGACATCACGCCGTTATCGAAATGAAAGATTCCACACGTACCAGTTTGTTCACATCTGTGCTTTCAGTCTGTTCGCATACAGCGTCTAACTGTGTCGTGACTTGGTCAAATTGCTCGTAGTAGCTGGTATAGGTAGGATCGTACGACTCTGTGTATTCCTGCACAGCAATATCCTCTTTCGCGGGAGCTTGGTCCCAAGAACCAGAGCTATCATCGGCTAATGTCGGTCCTTGAAATTGCTGGTTCACATCCAAATAACCACAGGAAGGAGGCTCCCAAACGCTCTCTCCACTGACAGAATGCAAGTAATAGCAAGACTGAGACTCTTCATCCCAGGTCTGAACCCAGTACCCCTCGTCTGGAGTTGACATAATTGCTTGGCCGTCATCTAGTTGTTCTTGAATCTGATGTTGCACTCGAAGCCCCTCAGCTTCCAACAGCAGCCATTCGAGCAGCATCGGGACCACAGAAGCGTCACTCTCTTGGATCTGCGTGAAAACGAACTCCGAGATCTCTTTTTCCTGCGAAACCAGATCTTGTTGGTAGTGCACTTTCTCCTTCAGGAACAGATACATCGTGTCCATCGCTGGTTGGCCGACGCTTTTAAACTCAAAGCATTGTTTCTTGACGTCCCTGAGGCGTGTCTGGATAGTCTCTATTTGTGTAAACAACGCAGCGAGCTCATCGTTATCGGATTTCACGGCATACTCGTCCGAAGGTTCTTCTAGCGCCGTCGCGTCAATATGCAGCATCTGCTGCTTCATCTGAGTATTGGAACTCGCAATTCGCTGAGCAATCAGAAGATCGACTTTCAACCTCTGCAACGTGGTAGACCACAACCAAATTCAATAGATAAACACTTCGCATGGCATTTTGTAGAACTGCCGTACCTCTTTAATGAGCGTATGCTCCAGCTGCTTCATTCTTTCTTCTTGGCTTGAGTTCTCTGCAGGTGAAATGCTTATAGATGCAAGAAGACTGTCATGAAGTTAGAGGAACCACGTACGATCCGTATCAACTGAATCAGCAGCAGATTCCTGTATGGCTTGGCACTGATTGATCAAAGCTTCGGCCCAGGAGATGAGTCCTTCGTCAGCTTCATCTATCTGACCAAGGGACTGCAAAAGAATTGCATGTGAATGTTATTATGCAAATGAAAATCATATCGTAAGAGCCTACCTTGGCTTCGAGAATGGATTTTGCGATCGCTTCTTGCAATTTCCACTCTGACATTTCGCTATTGCCCTCACATCGGCCATTTGCTGAAGATTAGCGATGGGAACCGTTAGCAAACAGTAAACGAGAGGAGGCAGCGCTGAAGTTTGTTGCCTTGCTGCTCAGCTGCATATTGACTGATCTTGGTAAAGAATACGTCGTAGTCGTCAAACGATAGCAGTGTCTTGATGAAGAAACGTCGCTCTCCGGATGTCGAAGCCTGCTGCTCCAGGCTCTGCTCGAGCAACAGCACAAGGTCGTCGCCCGTGCATCCGAGATCTCCAATCAGCTTTTCCAGCAAACGCTCCACCAGGTCCTTGAAGGCCACAAATGCATCGTACTGCTCTAGCGTATGTTCTTTCGCCTCTTTCAGCTCATCTGGACTGGTCAAGAACAGATTGTAATTGGCCTCCAGAAACTCCGAGATCGTATTCAGCCAATCGCCGCTTTGAAGGAATTGCGCCACGGCATCCACGAGGAACTCCTTGTCCATGTTGTTCGAAGGAGCGCCACTCGTGCGCGTTCCTAATAAAAGATAAGGCGGCAATGGACCTGTGGCAGTGCTGTCGCTAATTTCGGATTTCTCATCCGCGCGAGTCAGATCCTGAATGAGCGCGAGTACCGCTTGATGATACGAGGAGCAATTATTTTTGGAACAGCGTCGTCGACAGAGTCAAACGCAAGCGACGAGGCTTACTGGACAGCACAGAAACGCCTCGCCCCACTCGCTCCTTCCTTCTTCGTGTTTGTTTGTCAAGAAAAGGAGTTTCTGAGCCTCCATACGAAAGTGACCAGAACAGCACTGATCTTACAGTCTTTGGCGGAACCGATATGTTGAGAGCGACCAATCGTAATTCAGTTTGAGGAATAAACTCAATGGCAGATATGGCGCCATCCAAATCCGCCTTAGCATTTGGATCGGTTCTCCACCCAACGGCTCTGGAAGTTTTTTCCACATTTGACGTTTGAATCGTTCCAGAAACCGTCCTGCCGCACAGTTTTTCCAAGATGACGCGAGTTGAAGCAACTGGGGCTCCCTTGGGCCGCTCACAATCGATCTCGCTTTGCGCAGACCAAGTGCTACAGCATAGCAATGCCGTATCATGAATATTACTCCTTCGCGCTCTCGACTGATCCGCTGCAACACGATCGAGCCGTCGAGATCAACATCTTCAGCGCCAAGCGGCCGCACATGCGCGCGTTCCACTTCGCTTGGGCTTCGTTCTTCACAGCGTTCCTCGGCTGGTTCGCGATCCCTCCTTTGATGCCGACGTTGCGTTCTCAGCTTAAGCTGTCGCAATCCCAGATCGATAACTCCAACATCGTCGCAGTATCGAGCACTATTCTGGGTCGGTTGATCACTGGCCCTTTGTGTGACCACTATGGCTCTCGAACAGTTCAAGTCACGCTGCTTGTGCTTGGAACAGGGCCGATGGTGGGATCAGCGTTTGTGACTAATTACGTCGGATTCATGATCGCTCGCTTCTTCATCGGCCTCATCGGCTGCTGCTTCATCGCGACAGTTTATTGGACTTCGATCATGTTTGCGTCGAATGTTGTGGGCAGCGCCAACGCGATCACTGCAGGTTGGGGCAATCTCGGTGCCGGGGTCGCGTATCTCATCATGCCGCTGCTGTATGACCTGCTGACAATGGATGGACGCATCTCAGACGACTTGGGCTGGCGGATCACGTTGTGTTTCCCAGCTGTGCTCATGGTCATCGTTGGCATCTGCCTCTACTATTTCTCAGACGATTGTCCATACGGGAACTACGTTGACCTCAAGAAGATGACGACGCCTCGCGTAGAGCGCTCGCAACCGAAGGCGACTCCTTGGAAAGGTTTTGTGACCGTGTTAAAGCTTCCAGTGGTCTGGCTTCTGGCCCTCCAGTACGCCTGCAGCTTCGGCATTGAGCTTCAAGTGCACAATGTGCTGAGTTTGTACTACTATGAAGACTTCACGAAATCCGATTGCGACCCGGAGACTGACGCAGACAAATGCCGTCTACTGACGCAGACCAGGGCTAGCCTCATTTCGTCGCTATTTGGTCTCATGTGCATCTTCTCGCGAGCCGCCGGTGGCTACGCTTCGGATCTTGCGTATCGATGGCTTGAAATCCGAGGCCGTATTGTTGTCCAGTTCTTCGCGTTCGCATTCCAATCGCTCTCTTTATACCTTTACAGTCAAAGCGAGCACCTCGGTTCAAGTGTGCCGCTGCTCGTGCTCTTCGGTTTCTTCGTCCAAGCTTGCACTGGAACCACGTACGCCATCGTGCCGTATGTATCACCGCAGTTCACAGGTGTCGCGTCCGGAATCGTAGGTGCTGGCGGAAGTGCCGGAGCTCTCGCGTGGGGTTTTTTGTTCAAGGCCGTAGGCGATCGCGCTCAATCGTTTGGGTATTTAAGCATCTTCGTCGGCGTAGCTGCTGTGCTCTCGTGGTTCATCGTTGTACACCGATCTACTTCGACTTGGGCAGCAGACGACGTCTTCGTTCTCCGCTCGAGGGCAGAAGACAATACCAGCATGGAAGAATTCGGCCTGGAAGATCTGTCTAGGACCCAGCGATCGCACTTTGCCTCAGAATCGTTCTGATTCAAACTTGTGCGTTGAAATTCTTGATTTATGGTGAATTATCACCAGCAACATATTTCGTCATTGGGATCTCCTCGGCTCTTCCCAGTTTGTCAGCGTTTGTGGCTTTTGCGTCGGAGTTGAAGTCGACTCTTTCCACCACTTCCGCCAGTTGTCTGTGTTTGCAAAAGCTGTAAGCGTCCGGACATGGTACAATTTTGATAAGTGTGTTCACCTGGCGCTCATTCTGTGCTCCTGTTACCTCCCGATATCGTATAATGTCACGGGCTCGTCTGCTGCAGTTGTTCGAATAGAGATTTGATGTGCTTGAGACTCTCTTTCTTGACGTGACGCTCTCGATCAATCTGCAGATAAGGTGAAACATAAATAAGCACATTTCACATACAAACACTTGCTGCTGGCGTTGTTACCTGAGCCAAAAGAACACGCATGTCGTGGTCGTTCTGCGTGGTTTGCCTCCGCTCTGCTTCCAGATCTATCCGCAGCTTTGTATTCTCTGACGTGACTTCCTTAAGTTTACTCGCCAGAGCTGAATAAGTTTCGACCATTTCCTGCTTTTTCACACTCCATTCGATGCGCTGGCGTTCGACCGCTTCTTCAGCTGCGATCTGCACTTGCTCCAGCGTTTCACGGTGCTGCTCCAAGTGTTTCTCCATGCGCTTCTTGAACAGTCCGTCCTGAGCTGAAAGTGCCACACGCATTTGGTCCATTTCTCTTTCAATGAACTCCAGGGCCTCATGCTTCTGATCAAGCTTCTCCTGTAGAGACTGCCTTTGTTCCTCCTGTGTGGCGAGTTTCCGCTCCTTCTCTGTGACTGTCTGAGATAGAGTCTTGTTTGTTGCCTTTTCATCCATTAGTCTCTGAATATTCTCGTCCAACGCGGCCTCCAGATCGTTCACTTGGGTCTGCATCTCCATCATTTCGTCCTGAAATTGTTCTTCGTCTTCTTTCAGCCGCTGTCGAAGCTCCTCGATTTGACGCAGCTGGTCATCCAGCATGACGTTCTTCACTTTCAATGCAGCCTTCATATCATCCTCTTGCTTCTTCCAGATCGTCTGTTGCTGTTTGGACTGGGTCAGCTCGTTTTGCAGAGCATCATGAGCCGTCTGGACTTGTTTCCAGCGTTCATTCACCTTCAACATCTCTTCATTTTTGCCTCGAATCCACTCCAGCTCCTGCTGTAATCTGGCATTTTGGTCAAACAGGTCGCGGATTTTCATCTCGTAGTCATCCAGCTTTTTGGCGTCAAGCACAAATAGTTTCTTCTTGTCGTCCATAAGCGTTGCTTGAAGTCGTTGGATCTCGTCGTTGGCTTCAGCCTCCCGCTTGACACAATTGTCATACATGTCTTTCATTCTTGCGTTCTCACGTACGACTTCCTGGTACTTTCGCTGCTGAGCTTGACGCTTTTGCAGCAAATCAGTGTGCTCTTTGCGAAACTCCATCTCGATCTGGAGAATCGAAGCCTTTAACTGCTTTTCGTACAGCTCCTGCTGCTGGTGCAGAAGCTTTTCCTGTCTATCGTTGAATTTCGACTGCTGATGCTTCATGGTCTCAATATCTTCAACCTTGGACAAAAGCGCCTTATTCAGCTGATGAATAGCATCGTCTTTCTCGATGCATTTGTTATACACTGCCTTCAGATTGCCCTGGAGTTCTTTGACATCTAGCTCCAGTTGACGGTTGCGCTCTTCGGTGCCTTTGTAACGTCGGGTGATACTTTCCACGTCGGTAGAACACTGATGCGCATTCGCGAGTTTCTCCCTTTTCATAAGCTCAATGGCGATTTCTAATTCACGCAATTCTTTCTCGCGCTTTGAGCACTCTTGTTCTTTATCTTTCAGGTCTTCGTTGGCCTTCTGTAATCGATACGTGAGCCGGCTTGTATCGTTACTCAGCTGCTGAATTCTGGCCACCAATTCGGTCTCAGCAGCCTTAAAATTTGTGATCTCTATTTGATGGGCGTCTTTCATAGCCTTGATCGCCGATTCCCACTCTTCATGCTCTCTCCTTGTTATCTCTTTTTGAATCGTAGCGCTGGACGACGACGCTTCCTGCAGTTGCCTGACAGTGCTTTCCGCTTTCAGCGCTCGATCTGATATTTCCTTCGCTGCGGTTTCCGCGTCAGCGCTCCGTATCAAAGCTTTCTTTAATTCGTCTTGAAGCGTCCCGATCTGCGTCAGAAGCTCTTCTTCCTTGACGGACACTTCATTCTCCTTTTTCAAAAGCGCCTCTTCTCTTTCAAACGCTGATTGTTCCTTTTCAAGTGCCTGTTGCTCACGTCGTAAGATCTCTTTCTCCCAATCCAGTTCCGTATTCGTCGCTGATTCCTTCACGACGGTTCTCTCAACTAGAGCACTGTTCTGAGACTGCAATGGCGCTTGGGCATCGGCAGCACCAGGAACATCAGGCGTTGGCTGCTGGTCGACGTTGTCCTCGTGTTCGCCTGTAACACCATCGATAACCTCATAGCCCCCTTCGCCATGCTCATCTTCATTTTTCAGCTCCGTTGCTGCTTCAGTTGGCGACGAAGAACTCGCAGATGCCCTTCTACGCACTGACTTCGTTTCCTTTGCTTGGACTGCACTCGCTTGATTCAGTGGTCTCGAGCCTGATCGGTGCAATTGTTGATGTTGTTCCGTGACCTTCTCTTGTTTGATGCGCCGGAGAATTGCTTGGTACTTTGGCATGTAAAGAGCACCGACTTCCTTGATAAATTCCACTTCTTCTTCGTCAAGGTACTTGAGTCTTGGCAGAATCTAATTCAACAAAGCTCGTAAATAAAGCTTAATCGCCCACACTAAATGCGGCAAAGTATACCCTGATGGCTGCATGCGGATACTCATCCAGCTCACACACAGGGTTCTCGTTAGTTTCAGCGCTCGCACGAAGGCGGAGCTGGGAAAAGCGCTACAAAAACAACCAACTTTGTAAAGCGATTACTTCAAGAGACAGTAGCACGGACATGATTTCAACGTACTTTGAACGACTGTAGAGGAAGAAGGCAGTTGAATTCGGCGATCGCGTTATCTCGAATGTCCAAGTATCGAAGGCGAGGAAACTTGACAGGTCGAGTGAGCCCGTCCAGACCTGGCAGTCTACCACGAATCAGAACACCATAGAGACTACTCACAGTAGAAGCACTGTTACCTACTGATTATGTGCCATAGACAGCTCCTCGAGTGCTGGGAGCTGCGGAAAACCTCTTGTGCTTTTGATGCTGCTCTCAAGATCCAAAGACAGTCAGGTACACTCTCGAAATAAGCGGCAATGTGTGGTCCTACCAGTTTGCAGATAGATCCAATACACGTAAATGGATCAGAGGCTCAAAGGCATCGAAAGAGATTTCCTACGCACACGAAAGCGTGTTATTCTCACGCGACATTGCATGCTAAATCCCAGTCAATACCTTGATGTAGTTGTTCGATAAGCACACTTCCACGAGTCTAATCACCACAAGCAGCTTAATCAGCATTCATTCAGCTGCCCACATCTGCAATAAGCCCAGTTGGTTCCGTACGACGTGAATGCGTCCAATCCATCAAGGCTTTGCATCAAATTCCCATGCAGGTTCATTTGTAGAACGCCCTCGTCTTCCTCATCACCCGTGATCTTTCGGTAATCAACTCACTGTCAGCGCCATTCAAACATCCGGTGGTATCAGCGTTCATCTGCAGCCTCGTACCAGGTCCTCGATGCTCTCGAGGCCGCCGTTTACGCGACTCAGCACCAGCTCCTGCGCCATCGCCAGCAGATCCACATTTCAAACGCACAAAAGTTGCGCGTGGCAAATCTACTGTAGCAGTTCGTTCAAGTACGATTATTTGAGCTAATGCCAGTGTCGAGATCACGTAATTTTCCTGATTCGCAGAAGCACCTGTGCATAAATTACGGTTAGCTTTCTCCCTCGCTTCGGCCATGACACGCACGTCGTCGTCGGATCGATCGTCGGAGGAGGCACCACGAGCCGAGACGATTGGCGCAGCCATGCTCCGCAACGGGACGCGCCACAGGAACGTGCACACTTCGCGCTTCAACCTGCTGTTGCTGGAAGATGGAGAGTACTTTCTGGATGTAGGTGGCTGCAATGCAACAAGAGAGCAGCGAACGGTATGACGAACGTGCTACTTCTTGTAGGACTACAGTGTGCATCGGTTCCTGGAGCCTAGAGTGAATGGCCATCGGTAAGCTTTAAATGAGTGCAGCTAGTGCTAGGTTTCATGTATTGACTCGAGTTCAATGCAGCGTGCAAGGACGGCTGAAGGTGTGCACGCGCGGATTCTTCTTCGTGCCACAGGATCTGATGCTGCCCATTCTGCGGTTCCCGTTCCGCGCAATGCTTTCAGAGCCATTTGCGGAGTGCTTTGCTCAAGCAAATCCATGGCGCGCATCATCTTCTCGACAGGCTGGCTGCCGGAGCAAAGCGCTGTCATATCTGACCTTCCAGACGAAGCTCGTGATTGAGATGAAGGAACGAGGCGTTGACCATCCGTACGTCTATCGCGCGACCGAAGACCCAGCCAGTCAGACACCGCCCAAGTACATCTTCACACTGCAGTATTCGTCTCTCGAGTCTTTTCTCCAGAGTATCCACGTAATCTACGAGGTCGCCAACCTCCCGAGACGCTGTCTGAGCAAAATCGACGAGGAGAAATTGCTGGCGACAGTGCTCATCCCACGGCTCGTGACTGATTTTGATTCAAGTCTGCTTGTGGACTTCCGCGAACGGCTGCTGATGCCAATAGCACAGACGACGCATCGAATAGAACCGCTGCTCAAGTATCCTGGTGCGCTCATGCTCACAGACCAACGGTAGGAGAAGCCATCCTATCCTGTGTGTTGCCTTTGAGAGTTTTTTTCAACGAATTGCTTATGATTTTTCAGGCTTTATTTCCAGCCAGCGCATCTCAATAACGTGCTGGATCCGGTGCTGAACTGGGACTACACGTCCATCGCCCATCTATACAAGCGCCGCTATTTATTACGCCAGACCGGTCTGGAGATCAGTCTCAAGACTGACAACGAAAGCGTTTTCTTCTCGTTCGAGTCGCGAAAAGCCCGCGATGATATTTATGACTTACTCGTGGATCAGCCGGAGCTCATGCGTTGCCAGCGATCCGACTTGGCCGCCATGATGCGCAAATGGCAGGCACATCAAGTGTCCAACTACGAGTACCTGTTGTTCTTGAACAACGCAGCTGGGCGGACGCGAAACGATCTGACGCAATACCCCGTATTTCCTTGGATAGTGCAAGACTATACCAGCACAGAGTTAGATTTGGACGATCCGTCCGTCTACCGTGATCTCTCGAAGCCTATCGGAGCGCTCAATGAGGACCGCCTCGAGTATTTCAAGATGCGATACGAATCCATGCCTCGAGGCGAAGAAGCTGAAGGCATGCCGCCTCCATTTCTCTATGGTACGCATTACTCAACACCAGGATATGTGCTCTATTATCTGGTTCGCATGGCACCGCAGTATATGCTGTGTCTTCAAAGCGGCAAGTTTGACGAACCAGATCGCCTCTTTCGAAGCATTCAAGGCACGTGGGAAGGGTGTTGTACGAATCACGCTGACCTGAAGGAACTCATTCCAGAATTTTACGATACAAAACTTCCAGCCGACGAATGGCTCACAAATACCAAGCATCTGGATCTCGGCACAACGCAGAATCTAATGCGAGTGGGGGACGTGGAGCTACCACCGTGGGCGCATGGGGATCCGATTGAGTTTGTTAGCAAGAACCGCGACGCACTCGAGAGCGAGTACGTATCGGACCACTTGCATCACTGGATTGACCTCATTTTTGGATACCAACAGCAGGGCGACGAAGCCGTGCTCGCGGACAACTGTACGTTTTGTATTGTGCTAGACGTGGCTGGATGCTTGCTAATATCCCGTGCCTTTTGGAGTGTTTTACTATTTATCATACGAAGGAGCAGTGGATCTAGAAAGCATTCTTGATCCGGTAGAGCGTTGCTCATTCGAGTCTCAGATCCAAGAGTTTGGGCAGACACCAAAGCTGCTCTTCTCGACTCCTCATCCGTCAAGAAACGAAGGCGAAGCCAAAAGCATTCAGATCGCTACTCCGGATTTGCTCCCGTCTCCACGGATTCGGCAAAGACGAATCACGCGCCGCTTGACGTACCCACTCACCAACAATAGTCGACTACTCGGACGGAATGCGATTGAGATGCATGTTTTGGATGGGAATCCTGACCCCAACGCGAAGCACTCGAAACATCATTTGGCAACACTTTTGTTCATGTGTTTCCAGGCCTCATGGCAGGCGATCCCACGGGCGGTTGGTGGCATATCATCACTGTTCTGGCCTTCCGAAGGTTCAGGCAAACCGCGAAAGCAGTGGAATTGGGACTCAAAGCTCAAGCGTTCGCGCCGTGGAGTCCAGTCACATCGCTGGAGAGAATCGCTATCGCATCCGCTGCACTCAGGCGAAATCACTTCCACAGTGCTCTCGCACGACGGGCGGTTCCTGTTCACAACCTGCAAGGACAGCTCGCTTAAGATCTCTTCAATCGAGGACGGCAGCGTTCGAAGGCATCTCTCCTGTGAGCTCGCGCTATCCTGCTGCGATATTTCACCCGACGAGAGCCTGATCTTCCTCGGCTGCTGGGATAACCGCGTGTACATGCACTCAATCGAAACCGGTCAGCCTCTGGACAAAGTCTTTGCGCATTCGGACGGCATATCTGCGATCTGCGTCATGAAGAGCCGCTTTCTGACCAGCTCGTGGGATTCCACCGTCAAGCTCTGGCGATACACGGCCAACTTCATTGTATCGTCTCCTGTCCGCACGTTTCTTGACTGCGACGAGGGCATTCTGTGTCTGGATGCGAGCGCCAATGGAGCATTTGGCGCTGGTGGTGCCCGAAATGGTCACGTATATCTATTTGATTTGCACCTTGCAATCGTGCACGCCGATGTGCTCGTGAGTCCCACACGACGTGGAGACGTGTCGTCCGTCAGCTTTGCAGCCGACAGTCGGTCGTTCGTCTGCATGACGCTGGAAAACGAGATCATGCAATTCAATCTGGACGGTGAACAGCTCTTCGCCTTGGACACGCAGACGCCAGGACAAGTGCGGTGCGTATAGCAGCTTTCCATTCACCACAGCCGTTGCGATGAGTCTGATCTGACTAGTTCGTTTGTAGATGCTTTGAGAGCGATGGAGAGTACGCTGTCGGAGGCAGCACCACAGGAGCCATTTATTTCTGGAAGCTGCACGATCGAGGTCACGAGCTTATCTATGAGATCCCCAATGCCCACGATACGATCGTATGCGCTCTGGCTGTGAGCGCTAGCGGATCCACACTCATCTCGGGCGCCATGGACGGGTCGCTCCACGTCTGGAAACTGCAGCCAGTACGCATGAAACGCTCGCCACCGTTGGTTCTGCTGATGCTCCAGCCGCTTCCGCACGCGCCTTTGCCTTCTGCCATCCAGGAGCAGACGCCGTGGTCTCCACAGTCGCCGGCACTTGAGCTCCCGGGATATGGCTCCGTTCCCACCCCAAACGCTCCCGAACCGTCGTGGTGGGGCCGTTAGATAGTTAAGTATACAAGCTTTACGTTAAATAAACAGCCGTGGACAGGTGGAAATCCTAGACTGAATTTCAGCGAATCAGAGCACGCTCACTTTGGATTTACCCCCAGCTCTGCTACGGGTGGAAGGGCGAGAGAGCAACATGGAGGACTCACTGTACGACGAGTTCGGCAACTACATCGGCCCGGAGCTGCGCAGCAGCGACGAGGAGGAATCGCAGAGCGAGGCGTCCGACTCGGAACGTGGCCAGAGCGATGACGAGCAGGTGCGCAAAACCAGATTGAGAGAGCGGTTTGGCAGCAACAGGCGGTCTAATCTATCGGTTGTTGTTTGGCTTGTAGGAGGATGGTAATGTGATGCGGGAACGAGCTTCCTTGGAGATCTGCTTGCTGAAAAAGAAACTGATAGAATGCTCTGTTCATTGCGCTTCTATTCATGTGCTTTGCTGTAGATGACGATGCTGGTAACTCTCCCGCGCGAGGTGTGGATGCCATGGTGATCCACTCGTCACACTTGGAGGACGAGAGCGCCATCGTGCTGCACGAGGACAAGAAGTACTATCCGGATGCGCACGAAGTCTACGGTGACGCGGAGACTCTTGTGATGGAGGAAGACGCGCAGACCATCGAGACGCCGATCATCGAGCCTGTTAAAGTCAAGTCGTTCTCGTTGCTGGAGAAAGAGATCCCAAAGACCACGGTTGGTTCATTTGGCCCACTTTAGCAATGGCTCTAAAGCTCACTCTGCCTTGTTGTAGTACTCGACGGAGTTCATGACGTCGCTGATGGACCATCCGCAGCTGATTCGCCATGTCGCGATCATTGGCGATCTGCATCACGGCAAGACGCTGTTCACGGACTTGCTGGTGCAGCAAACGCATCTGGACAAGTGGGATCCGACCAAGGAGCGCAAATACACGGATACGCGCAAGGATGAGCAGGAGCGCAAGCTCAGCATCAAGAGCACGCCCGTGTCGCTCGTGCTGCCGTCCTCCAGAGGCAAACATTACCTGGTCAATCTCATCGATTGTCCGGGCCACGTGAACTTCTCCGATGAATCCACCGCCGCTTTGCAAGTCGCTGATGGTGCGGTTTTGGTCGTGGACGCCATTGAAGGCGTGATGATGAATGTGAGTCGATTGTGCGCGTGTAAAGCTAGTTATGTGGAAGGTAAATTGACGTTTATCATGCTTGTGTGCCATTAGACACAGCGATTAATCAAGGCTGCGCTCCGAGCAAACGTGGTTCTTACCCTTGTGATCAACAAAGTCGACCGATTGATCATTGAGCTCAAGCTACCACCTGTCGATGCCTACTTTAAGTTGCTTCACACGATTGAAGAAGTGAATGCAATCGTGGACGCTAATACCCCGGCAGGTCGTGAAGCGCAGCGTATTTCGCCGGAATTGGGCAACGTCTGCTTCGCTTCTGGACAGCATGGATGGATCTTTACTCTGGAGTCATTTGCGAAGCTGTATGCGGAATCGCACCCAGGTATTGTGGCTGCCGAACTTGCACCGCGATTATGGGGCGATAAATACTACAGCCCGCAAACCAGGACATTCAAGAAGAAAGTGGTAAGTGTTGGGCCAGCGATTTACCAATGTATCGAAATGCATCGACTAACGAGGTCTTGTTTGTAGCCTTACGAAAACGCACCGCGCTCGTTTGTACTCTTCATTTTGGAGCCTTTGTACAAAATCTACTCGAAGGTATTAAGCGAAGATTCGCATCAACTCGCGAACTCACTACGATCGATGGGTCTTCGTCTACGAAAGGAAGAGTTGAACCTGAATCCTCGACCACTACTGAAGCTGGTTCTGCCTCAATTTGTCGGCAATGTAGTGACTGGCTTCGTAGACATGGTCGTACGCCATGTCCCTTCTCCCTTGGAAACAACCAAGACTAAGCTCGATGGCTTATACACAGGAAATCATGCCAAGGATCTTAAGGTGGTACAGGGTATGCTTCGATGTGATTCTCGAGCACCGTTGATGATCAACATCGTTAAATTGTACTCATCTCCGGACGGAACAACTTTTAGTGCATTTGGACGAATCTATTCGGGTGAAGTGCGCCAACAGCAGGATGTGAAGGTGCTCGGCGAAGCCTACAGTGCTGAAGACGACGAGGACATGAGCTCCAAAACTGTTGAAGGCGTTTGCATCGGCCAAGGTCGATACAAAATTGAGGTTAACCGTGTGCCTGCTGGCAACTGGGTGCTTCTCGAGGGACTTGATGCTTCTATCACGAAGAGTGCAACTGTGACTGATGCTGACGAAGACCTCCTGCAGGATGAGGAAATTGGAATTTTCCAGCCGATCCACAAATCATTCAGCGCAACCGCTGTCGTAAAACTGGCTGTCGAGCCATTGAACCCTGCGGAACTGCCGAAAATGTTGGAAGGGTTGCGAAAGATTAGTAAAAGCTACCCTTTGGTTCGCACAAAGGTAGAGGAGAGCGGTGAACACGTGATTTTGTGCACCGGCGAGCTGGCTGCAGACTGCATCCTGCATGACCTGCGCCGTATGTACTCGGAGATCGAAATCAAGGTTGCCGATCCAGTGGTTGCGTTTTGCGAGACTGTTGCTGAGACTTCTTCCGTCCAGTACGTAGTTGCAGATACATTTACTTGCTGTATTTATGCTAACTGTGTATTATTCTGTCTATCAATACAGGTGCTTTGCAGAGACCCCAAACAAAAAGAATAAGCTCACAATGATTTCGGAGCCATTGGACAACGGCCTTGCGCAAGACATCGAGGCTGGCATGATCAAACTAGATGTAAGATGGTGATGTGGTGATTTTTATGTGATTCATTTCTTATGTGAATAATGTTTGACGTAAGCAGATGGGTACGCAAGAGGTTGCCAAGTTTTTCCAGACCAAGTACAAGTGGGACGTACTGGCCGCACGCTCCGTATGGGCATTTGGCCCCGATAGCAACGGACCCAATGTTCTTTTGGACGATACGCTGTCAACAGAAGTTGACAAGAAGGCGCTTGGAACGGTCAAGGATAGTATCGTTCAGGGTTTCCAGTGGAGCTGCCGCGAAGGACCACTTTGTGACGAGCCCATCCGCAACACTAAATTCAAAATCCTGGACGCCTCGATCGGCAGTGATCCAATCCATCGTGGTGGCGGCCAGATAATCCCCACGGCTCGTCGAGTGGCTTATTCAGCGTTCCTGACAGCCACGCCCCGCATCCTCGAGCCGATGTACGCCCTGGAGATTCAATGTCCTGCCGATATCGTGTCTTCGCTGTACCAGGTTTTAAGCAGACGTCGTGGTCATATTACTCATGATGCACCAAAGGCCGGATCTCCTTTGTACTCGGTGCGAGGCTTCGTGCCCGTGATCGAGTCGTTTGGTCTCGAGACCGATCTGCGTGTGTTCACACAGGGCCAGGCATTCATGACGCAGGTATTTGACCATTGGGCTGTCGTCCCCGGCGATCCTCTCGACACAAGCGTCGTGCTGCGACCGCTGGAGCCGGCTCCGGTGCAGGACTTGGCGCGGGAGTTCATGATCAAGACTCGTCGTCGCAAAGGCCTGAGCGAAGATGTGAACGCGAGCAAGTATTTTGACGAGCCCATGCTCAAGGAGCTGGCAAAGCACGAGATCGAGCTGCAGCATTTGATCTAGGTTTGAGAAAGGGAGGGAATCAGATACAGACTTCAGTAACAAATCCTGTTCTCCATTAGCCAGTTGGTACAGTATTGGGAATGCAATGCAGCTGAATGCGGCCGCACGCGCCGTCTTTGCATCCAACGCATCTGGGTACTCACTCCATGAGCTGATTGCGCCATTCTGCAGCACCAGCCCAGGCCGCAGACGCTTGCAAGAGGTGTCGAGAACGAGACGAGACAGTAAGAGGACGTACTGATACATTTGTGTAGTGGCTAGAGAGCGCTTGTGTAGACGTGGCAACGCTACAGAAACGCCACGACGTGGTCGCGCGACTGGTAACTCACTTGGCGGCGCATGCAGAGAGGAACAGCAGCAAGGAGCTGAGAGGGGTTGCGCAGGTGCTCAGCCACTTCCAGGCGCACCAAAGCATGCTCCATGCGCTGCTGACTCGTTCAAGAAGCGTTGAACAGGGCGACCAGACATCCATGCAGGTACATTGCAGCCAATAGAATCGTGCCATCCTTATGAGCCATTAACAAAGTGGGCGACAGACGTTCACGGAGCTACGTGCGTGGATCTTGCGGCTGGAGTCGTTGTTAAGAATTGAAGCGCGAGAGACTTCGACGCCTCTGAACGGATCGTTCCTGATCCCATTGAATGAGCTTTGTCAAGTCAAATTGGCTGCATTTTGCAACATGATACGCGAGCGCACAGATAGTACGTTAAGGCCGGCCGACAATGGAAGCGAAGGTGAAGAATGCGGCGATCTTCATTATCTAAAGCGTCAAATCTCACAGTGTGAGGCTGATATCCAGGAGCATGCAGGTCAGGTGAGTCGGTTTAACTAACATACTGGGCATCAGGCGCTGATAGTGACAACTCTCCTCAGACTGCAAACAAGCTCCTTTTGCACAGCGACCGAGTCAAAGTGATTTACAATGAATCTCTCTTCGGGCGTCGGATGCCTGGCGTCGTATTTCGCGCCTCGCGTCAAGACTTTCACCGCGTCCAGCAGCAAAGTGACGTGGCGCTTACACTCTTGCGCTCTTCCAAGTCCTCTGGCGTCTGGTTCTCGACGCCTTCTCTCGAGATCTTGAGCGCCTCGTGGACTGCACTGCAAAAGCGCCTTCGAGAATGCGAACAAGAGCTGGTGAATGAATTGATCCAGATTTTTCAGAGCAGCTTCCTATGCTTCGTAGACCAAATCCTGGCTTTGCTGGAGGAATTAGACGTGCTGCTAGCATTCGCGCGGCTTGCCTGGGAGAAAAGTCTGGTTCGCGCAACAATAAGCGACAATGCTGAGCGATCGTGGTCCCTTCGATTGGTTCGCATGTTTGATCCATTTGCCACTAACAACAAGCAATATCAAGCCCCGGAAGAACTCGTGGATATCACACTGGAGTGTCAAAACGGCAAGACGCTACTAGTTTTGACTAATCATCTCAGCTATGGGCATCGATTGTTGTACTTGATTGGAGTTGTGGCACTCATGAACCAGATCGGAGGGTTCGTACCCTGCGCTTCGGCCGAATTGCCGCTCTTTAACTCAATTCTCGTACGTGCGGGAGCATTTGATCAGCAGTTCCACGGCCAGTCGACGTTTAAAACCGAGATGCTCGAGATAAACGCGATCTTTACGCAAATGACACCAACGTCGCTCGTTCTCATTGACGATTTGTGTCGTGGCACGTCAAGCGGTACGTTCTGTCATCTTGATGACGAGATCCTGTGTATTTAAATGACAATGATGCAGATGAAGGACTGGCTTTGGGCGTTGCGTTATGTCGTCACCTCATGGATTTTCGCATTCCAACGTGCGTTGCGTCGCAATGGACTGACCTGACAGATAAGTTGCTGGAATATTCATTTGCAACGATGGCGTCACGATGCGATAATGAAATCGACATGGAAGCAGAGGCAACGATGAGGTGAGATCACTACATTATTCAAGACTTCAGTAATGCCTCCGGACTCTCACATCCATTTACAGACAACTAGCGGAAGCAATGGAAGAGCACTCGTTCCCAGTGGGTTTGAGTACCAGAATCCAGCTTGAACTCCAACGCAGCAACCACAAACACTGACAACATAGCAGCAAACGAGTCTGTAGTATTCTGTTAAAAAGAGTCCTCGTCACTGGCATCCTCTGAAAAGTACTCCAAGTCCTCCGACTGGATGTCTTCTTCTTCGCTGACCTCTGCGTCGCTCTTGAGCGCGGCTTTTTTGGCTGTGTCGCCTTGTTCGTCGTCGCTGTGGTTCTCTTTTTCTTTCGCCTTCTCCAGTTCGTCATCTTCATGTAGCGCTGGCTTTGGCTCCAACTCTCCATGCTTCTCGTTTGCTGGTAATGCTGACTCCTGTTCATCATCATTCTCGGATACTTGGGATAAAAACGTTCCTAGACCAGATTGCGTGGGCTTCTGTGCTGCTTCAGCCTCCTGCGACTCCTCTTCTTCTGCCTTGAATGCCTCGAGAGACACGACCGACTCCTCCATCGCACTCTCTTCCCCTTCAGCCTCGCTCTCGTGGTCTGCTGCTGCTTCTGTGAGCGGCGACACCGAGGAAGGCTCTCTTGCATCGCTGGCTGTTGCGTCTGCAGGCGGCTGGAGATGCTCGATCAGCCGCTCCAAGAGCGATCTCAGCTGCGATTCCTTGACGATCCAAGGCGCCAGGAATTGCTGGTTGTCTGTCTGCAGCTGCTGGATGATCTTGCTCGCTTCCGAGGCCTTGGTGAGCGTCGGCAGCTCCACCACATGCAGCTTCCTGCACCTCAAGTCGTTCGCTTCATTGCGATACACGAACAGCGACACGGCCTGTCCTTCGTCCGAGCAGCGACTAGGCGTCTTGGTGTCTTCGCGCTCTGCTGCTTCGCACTCGTACTCAAGCGCCAGCGTCGGGATCGGCGTGTACTTGAGGCCGAACCGCTTGGGTGTGATCATGGCGCTCGAATGATGCAGCCGTTTCGTTCAACTCGAACGAAATGGGCTCGAAACTGCAGCCCAACACATGCGGCTCAGCCCTTTGCTTCAGTCGATCGCCAGCCTCGTAAGAGTCTCAGCAGAGAGCCATAGCCATCCTCCTGATGCGCAAGCCCGCCATCCAGCCGACCATCATGCCAGTGCTGCCGATCGACGCTTTGGACCAATCAGAGATCAGCGATTCCGAACTGAGCTCCTCGAGTTCAGACGACGACGAGAACGACGACGAGAACGACGCGAGTGTAGCCGCCTCGTGGTCCTCCTCCTCCTCCTCCTCTTCAGCTGAGGACGAAGGAGACACAGACAGTGACTTTGATCAAGACGCTGTGTGGCTCAAACCCTCACGAAGCACCAACGACCTCGATCTTGACACCGTCTCAATGCTGCTGGACAACCTGGGCGGTGTTGTGGCGCTGCTGATCCCGATCACGGGCATCTCGACCATGGTGGCCACGGAGGTGCTGGCGTGCAGTCACCATTTCGACTGCGCCAGCAACTACCCGACGCTGTCGTACGCTGCGACCTTCAAGCCCGAGATGCACGCTTTCACGCCGGGCATGTGCCTCACGGCGTTCTTCATCGCCACGACTGTATCGCTGTTCGTGTGGTTCGTGCGCCTCAAGACCACAGGGCCGACGGCAGTGGCCAAGGACGACGTCGTTGCCAGGACCATCGCCGGCGTGTGCCTTCTAGGCGGGCTCGCGTGCGCCATCTCGCTCGCGGGCCTCGCCATCATGGACATGCGCAACTACCACGACGCGCACATCGCGTTCACCGTCGTGTTCTTCATCACGGCCTGGATCATGATGCTCTCCGTGCATCTCGCGCGGCGCAAGCTGCTGTTCGACGAGAACCAGCGCTCGCGCGGGAACTTCCTCACCATCAACTGCTCGCCCTTCGACTCCATGTCGCTCTGGCTCGCGCTGCAGCAGTGGAAGCGCGGCAACCTGGCCACGCCCTACGTCGTCGGCCGGTTCTTCCTCTATCTCGGCATCGCATCGACCGTCATGTGTGCGTTCCTCCTGCTCGCACTTTGCTGTCCTGGATCTCACCTCGTCTCTCGCTCTCTATGTAGTCGGACTGCTCTTCCTGTGCGTGAACGGCTCGTGGCCCAACCCAATGGGCTTCACAGCTGTGCAGGAAGCGTTCTTCGAGGCGTTCGCCATCGTGTGCCAGCTGCTGTTCATGGGCACGCTGGCCTGCGAGCTCACACTGCTCAAGCGGGTTGTGGAAGACCGCGACTATCTGGAACTAGAGCGCGCCGAGTAAAACAACATGGTAACAACGCGATCAACGACAGCCGCGCTCTCATGCTTGCTGGTTCAGATAGTCTACAAAGAGATCGCCGATGGCTGCGATCGCGCACGGATGGCCCTGCGAGATCTTGACGAACTGCCGTCGATGGCGTCGGATCTCGGATGTTGGCATGTTCCGCGCAATCTGCAGTCTCTTGCCGGCCTTGGGCACTGCAAGCGCATCGGCCAAGCCGCCGTCGCGCTGCTGCGCGATCAATGCGTCCACGATGCCTGCCGTGACCTCGTTGAGCTCCTGAAGGAAGCTCGTCTCGGCCACGGGCGCGCTCTTGGTCGCGAGGCCGGCTTTGATCACCTTGCCGAACCGAAGCGCATCGGCGATTTGCGCCAATGGAAGCCCATGGCTAGCGACCGAGTCGGGCGTGATGTGGAACAGCGGACTGTCCCAGCGGTTCCTCTCAATCGGTAACTCAAAGCGCGCAGCGAGCTCACGGATCAGTTGCGGGTCCATGGCCTCCTCCTCTTTGGACGCATTGCGCTCCAGCGCCAGCTCTAACGGCGTGTCCACATACACCTGTGCAGCACAATGACTGTCAAGGCTCTGGCCCTTGAGAAGCAGCCACAGCGACGCAACGCACCACACAGTAGGTCGTGTTCTCGGCCTTGGCCTTGCAGAACAGCTCGTAGCGCACGCCCTTGATGTAGTTGAGCGCGTCCAGCACCACAATGGTCTTGGCATTCACTGCCTTTTCTGTCGCTGCGCGTAATGCGCTGCGGGAGGTCTTCTCTTCCCGAGCATCTGCATTAGCATGATCAGCAGTGACTCTCTCTATGAAGCAGCCAACAGACCGCACCTTTGTAGCCACTCGTGCGGGCCACATTGACTGTGGCCTCCGTGATGTACACGACCTCCTGGTCCTCAAACTGCGACCGCAGATACTCCACCAGAGCCTGCGCCACGAACGTCTTGCCAGCGCCTGGCAGGCCACAGAACACCACGAGCGGCATCACTATCTCCTGATTGGGATTGGATCAACCTACATACGACCTTCGTACGACAACATTCTTAAGTTGCCTGAAGGCTGCACTTCAGTAAACACCATAAGAAGATATATCCCGAAAAAAAAGATCATGATATTTAAATGATGATCTAAACTTAGATGGGTGTGATGACATTCTTGTATCCGTGGGTCTTCTCCAGATCGTCCGGCTTGGCAATCGAGGCAAAGGATTCGCGCGTGAATTCGTCAGCGCCGTGGAGTTTGGCGTAGAACTCGTTGTCCATCTCTTCCATGCCACGGTCGTTGTCGAACACGCAGAAGTAGGTGAGTGGAATGGACACGAACGAGATCGCTGCGAAAGTGTAGAAAGCGCCCGAGTAGCCATAGCTCTCGTTCTCGACCCAGATAGAGAAGCCGAACGAGCCAATGGCAGCGCCAGCCTTGCCACAGGCAGCTGAGAAGCCGTGGCACGTCGAGCGGATCGGCGTCGGGAACATCTCGGTCGGCAACACGAACGTCGACGTGTTGGGACCGAAGTTGCAGAAGAAGAGCGAGAGTCCGTACAGAAGGATGAACGCCACGGCGTGCTCCTTGAGCGTGTCCCAAGTGGCAGCAATGATCACGAATAGGATCGTCATGACTACAAAGCCTTGGAGCTGGATCAGCTTGCGGCCCATCTTGTTGATAAAATAGATGGCCACGAAGTAGCCCGGCAGCATGAGCAGCGATACAAAGGCGTTCTCAGCCGATGTCTCCTGCAGCGACGGGCTCGAGACGCCCACGACCGCCAGGATACTGGCCGAGAACAGGTTGGACGCGTAGAAGATGATGTCAAAGAGGAACCACGTGCCGGCCGTACCCAGCAGACCCCAGCCGTAGTTCTTGACGATAAACAGGAGGCGGGCCGACTTGGCGACAGGAGAGTCCGCTTCCGCGGCACGAGCACGTTCCTTGTTGGCCACGTATGCTTCGGTCTCCTCGGCCGTAATGCGCCAGTAGCACACGATGCATGCAGGCAGAACGCCAATAGCAAAGAGCAGACGCCACACGGTCTCGAGACGAGACTTGGAGTTCTCTCCAGCATCAGCGTCGGCAAGAGCCTGGATGACCAAGTTGCCCAGGATCGACGCAGTCACTTGGCCAGCGCCCTGCAGAGAGAACGTCTTGGCCACACGCGAGTTGCGCTCTGCCGGAGTCGATGAGTCTTCAGCCGCCGAAGAGGCCGCCAGAGGGTACTCGCCACCGATTCCGATGCCGAGAATGAAGCGGGCGACCACCAGGAACACTAGCGTGTCGTGGCCAGATCCGCCGTACGCGCAAGCACAGAGGATACCGCCGAAAATCAGCAGGAAGCAGGTCACGATCATGTTGACCTTGCGGCCGAATACATCGCCGAAGAAGCCGAAGATCAGCTGCCCGACCACAGCGCCCACGATGGCCGCAGCTGAGACCATGGACTTCATGTGCGACGTGTACACGTGCTTGCCATACTGCTCGGTGAGCACGACGTTGATGACATTCATGATGAAGAGATCATAGGCATCGTTAAAGAACCCGAGGCCTCGGACGATGAACTGGTTCATCGTGGAGTCTTGTGGTGGCTAGAGGCGCTTGGAGAGGAGACTGGAGATTGCAGAGTGAGCGACTTGAGTCGGGAGCGTCTGAGGCAGGTCATGGGCTTCATGGCCAATCGTGCCTACAAAGGAGGGGGTGTAATCGCATTTCACAAGTCCTAACCCCGTGGATCAAAGATGTGCTGCTAAAGATTCAAACGCGAGCCAAAATGAATCCATCTCATCAGTTCAGATCTATTAATACTCCAATCGCGATTGATTAACAATCGTCTGATTACAGTGACGTTATTGCCCGTAATCAGGGTTTTGTGTTTTTCGAATTCCAAGCTAAATCTATTTTTTGCGAATAATTTAAAACCCATTTCGATGCTTTGTCAAATATCAGTTATAAGTTACAGCTGGTTGAAGCCATGTTGTCTGCCCAATTGTGTTAAGAGCCAATTTTAGCCAAGCGGAATAAGTTTCTGTCATGAGGATCTATTTTATGAGCTCTATGGCTTGTCCACACAGTCCCGACTGACAGAAGAATCGCCTTCGTGGGGATGGATCCGGAGAGCAAGGAGCTCCAGGAGCTCAATGTGCTCGTGCGCCATGTGCCGCGCATCGTGATCGCCAACTTTATAAACAATCCAGAGCGACTGCATGGCCCGCAATCGACATCGTTCCTGGCTGTGCTTGCACTGTTCGACATTTCCGGCTTCTCGTCTCTTGGCAGCAAGCTCGGAGACGATGAGCGCGACCAGATGAATGGCCACGGGTCTTTCGACTCGAGGAAGCTGCGCGCGTACTCAGACCGCTCGGTGTTACGCGACAGCAAGCTGCGCAGTCAGGATCATCTAGAGAGTGTCCCTCGCGAGATCATGATGCAGCGAAGGCAGAGCGGATCGTTTTCCCATCGCACGCGTCGCTCGGTCATCAGCCAACCAAACCCAGCGCCATGCGGCCAGGCCGTGGAGACACTCACTACGACGCTCAACAAGACGCTGGAGCCAGTGATTGAAGTCATTTCGCAGCATGGCGGAGACATCATCAAGGTGAGTGAATCCAATCGCAGTGTGCGCCATGACGTGAGTCACTCAATCTCGGATTCGCAGTTTGCAGGAGACGCTATGATCGTGCTGTGGGAGACCGAAGTGAGTCTCGGAGAGCCGTCGGAGCCTGGCGTTCTGGTTTATCGCGCGACCAAGTGCGCACTGGAAGCGCTCAGTGTGCTGCAATGCGTTTCAACCTGCGATGTGAAAGTGTCCACTCTGGGGATGCACATTGGCGTTGGGATCAGCCAAGTGGCAGCGAATCACGTCGGCGGCGTCTTGGATCGATGGGAATTCTACATCAGCGGCGATGCCAATCGCCAAATGAGTCTGGCCGAGCAATACGCGAGCAAAGGACAGGTAGCGCTATCAATTGAAGCCTACGCAGCGCTGGAGAAGGCTACACACTCCAAGGATCTCGCAGCTGTGCGCGTGAAGGCGACGCCTGTGAGAGACGGAGTCCACGTTGTAACAGATCTTTCAGCGATTGCGCATACGAGAACGCAATCGCCAGCACTAAAGCCGTCACGGGACCTGATTCCGCTACTGCAGAGCTATGTCCCGGGGACAATCGCATCGTATATGCGGCGCAGCCTCACAGTGACGTCCTGCTCAAGAACGATCACTGCAGTCTTCATTAAACTGAGCGGAATCGTGGAGATCGGCGACCGGCATGAGCAATTGCTCGAAGTACAACGGATTCTGTGTATCGTCCAAGAATCCGCTTACAGAGTCCAAGGAACGCTGCGCCAATTTGTAATCGACGATAAGGGTCCAGTGGCGATCGTGGTCATTGGCCTGCCGCCATTATATCATGAGAATAACGGTACGGCCTGGGGTTTCTCTCTGAGTTTACCGTTTGAGCTAATCATATTAACATTCTCATGTGCCCACCAGCGTTACGAGGCGTGACGTTTGCATGTCATCTACTGGCCAAGGGCATTCACGCTTCGATTGGGTAAGTCGCTTCTTCTTGTAGTGTACTCTCTGCTGCTTGCTTGTTCACACGTGTACCAGGGTCACAACAGGACCTGCGTTCTGTGGCTCCGTTGGCAGTCGAATGCGTGCGGAATATGCCGTTGTGGGTGATGTCATTAATCTGGCCGCGCGACTGATGTCTTCTGCTCACATTGGCGAGATCTTCTGCGATGGACCGACGTACGACGATGCGAAAGATTCGATCTACTTCACTGGCCCGCACAACATCAGCGTCAAAGGCAAAGCCGATCCGGTTATGGTTTATTGCGTGCAAGCTGAGAATGGTGTCACGAGATTCAACGCCGGAGTTCTCGCAGATGAATCCCACGCGCTGCCGTTCGGATGCGAGTCCATCATGGAGCTTGTGCCTGTGTTTGGCGAAGCCGCGATTGCGCAGAACGACGTGTGCAGCAATAGCAGCAGCGTCGGAGCTAGCGCTTTGTCAGCGCGTGTACTCGTCGTTTCGGGTGAGAGCGGGACAGGAAAGACCATGCTTCTGCGGTATTTCCAGAACAAGTACTCTCGATGCTTTCTGGGCAGTGGGGACTCTGTGAACTCCTCCGCTCCGTTCCACGCGTGGAGTGGGATCGTTCGCGAAATGATCTCTTGCTCAGTGAAGAACTACCGCTTTCGGAAGCGCTCCAGCAATATAACCCACCTACACTTGCATAGTGAGGCTACCAATCGTGTGTCTGCGAGTACTCATCAAGACTACCAGCAAAACGACAATCGTGGCGTGAATAACTCTGAGAACACACGAGAGATCGCATCACTAACACCGAGACATCGCATAGCGCTATTGGAATATCTCGTCCTTGATGATCGAGCCACTAACGCGATGCTCACAGTGCTGAATGACCTGCTACCGCTGGACCATCTCTTCCAGACGGACACTTCAGGCATTGAGGACATTGGCGAGCGCACGGAAGTACTGGGAAACATCATTCTATCGATGGTCCAAGTGCTGAGCAAACGCAAACCGATCTTGCTCCTATTCGACAACGCTCAGTGGATGGACTGCAGCAGTTGGCACCTTCTGGAGCGAGTGCTCGATCAGTCGCCCCGTGTATCGGCGTTAATCACGATACGATCGAGTCGTCGGATCAAACGTCCGCCTTTACACGAATCGATTCTACTGAGGGAATACACTCAGCAGTGTGATCTCGAACGGCTGTCGTACTTGGCCACGAGTCTGTTTCTTTGCCAGAGGTATCACATCGCAGTGATGGACACGCAGCTGCTGGACTTTATCTTCGCACGAGCTGAAGGGAATCCGGCGCAGACGCTCAAGCTGGTGGATCTCATGGTGGAGGCCAAGATGATCGAAGTGGATAAGTCGTCCGGATCAGTGCGAATCCTGACAGATCTAGACGATCTCGATATGCGCGCGCCGCGGTACATCCGAGCTCGCGTTATGTCGTGCATTGACGGTCTGGACAGCCTCGCACAAATGGCTGTGAAATTAGTGAGCATTAATCCGGAACCCGTGGAGGAGAGCATGCTGGTCGGGATCTTGAACATGTTTACCGACTTGCAGTGTGAAGAAGGCAATAGCAACTTGAATGACATCGATAGTGTGGCCAGTTCCAGAGTGAGTTTCGACATTGAGCAGCTGAATCTTGGATTGGCCGAGCTAGAAAGCGAAGCCATTCTAACAGTCGATGCCAAAACCAAAATGTACGCGTTCAACTCGGAGGAGATGCGACTTGTTGCTTACGATACCATGCTGCCTTCCCAACGCCAGCATATCCACATGCTGTACTGTCAGTGGATTTCAAACGGACTGGACAATCGCTCAAGGCCGTTGAGAGATATGGCATCGACCGATGAAGCAAATAACGATCACCGTCACCACCACCACTTGGCCATCCTTGGATATCATTTGCTTCGATCAGGGAATGCAAAGTCAGCACTCGAGATGTATCAGAAGGCGGCAGTGCATGCGATTGAAGCCAAAGAGCTCGCATTTGCAGCGGATTGTATGCAATCCTCACACAAAATCATGAAAAACAGCCAGGCACTGAACGTCAGCCATGCCGAGGAGCTCTTTCTACGCAGCCAGATCGAGTTTACTCGAGGCGTGATAGCCTTCGAGATGGATGAATGGGACAAAGCAGTTGCTCATATGACGCTCATTATCCAGCTTTTCGCGCAGCAAGAGAGTGTGTTGCGCCAATCTCCTCCGTCGAAGTCGAGGCAAATGCATCCGATCCTTGCGCCCTCGAGCGCTTTCATTCCAGCCAAGAACGTCGTGCATCCGATGAAAGCGCGGAATGTTGATTTCGCGATGCACTCAAAACGCCAAGGACCGATCTTTCGCCGTCTGAGTGTAAAGCCGTTGCGATGTTTCCCACGGTTCATGAGTTTCCGTTGGCAGTTCTTCCTCTCATATAATCTGAAATTGGGCCAGAAGTGGAAACCAGGATCTGAACCAGCCCGTAGCAGTTTGATATCGCGCGATGCATTGGGTCGGCGTGTGATGCCAGAGCGGGAGCTTGCAGATGCGCTGCGTCAGACGCATTTCTATCGCAAGAAAGCTGCTCAAATAGTACAGATCATTAGCGGCTCGAAACGGAAACAAGAAGAAATGCGCATTGAGATCCGGAAACTGACTAAAGAAGCGAGGCAAACAACTAATAACAGTCCACAAATACGGTGATTCAAATCACACAAGTCTGAAACAATGGGCAAGTGGACACAAGATTTTACCCCAAGACCTCATTATCCGAGTTGTCGATGTTAAACTGGTGGCTATATTGTTCATCTTGAAAGACCTCATGGCTATAAAGACTATATTTATATGGTGCTATTTCACAAAGCGGGCGTCAGTTGTTGGCTTGCTCAACTCGGACCAACAAATATACGGCTGGTGTGTGTTGAGCTCTTAATTTTCCAGCATGATGAAGAACTTCAAGAGCTAAATATTTTGTCTCGAATCGTGATTTTTGATTGTATGGATAGTGAATGGACAAGAATGAACCTCTTTCATGACGGCACTGGCCACGTTTGCTATCTCTGGTCTTTCACATCATATCAAGCGGATAGAGTTATGGTCTGTTGTTCTCAGACGTGCCTGAAACACAAGACCATAACACTCGATTGACGATTGTATTGCATTGAGGGCAGTGTCGCTACTTTACCAAGTGGATTTATCGAGCGTTTTACTATCGGAGATCCTGGTCGTCTCAACGAACAGAACGTGCGATCGGCCGACCTGATCTGTTTTCCTTAGGATTTGACCAGTTAGCAGGGCGTCTGGGAATTGGCGATCACGCTCAAGTCAAATGCATCCTAAGAACAGCGACCTAGATGATCAAGACCATCAACAAATCCTAACTCAAAGAGATCCATGGCTCGTTGTGTTGAAGTCGCGTATCGGATATCGCAGGTACTCCCTTGCGATTGACAAGCATCGATATAAGATGCCACAGGTTTTGATGACTGGCTGTATGACAAAGAAAGGCAGGCTGTCTGTTTGATGGGCAATCACGAGTGGTCCATGAATCTGGTTCTGGGTTCCGCCTTCGTGTCTGTCTCTGCATGACTGGAGTCCATTCGTTCGCTGTGATGGGCGCTTGTGCTTGTCCCATGCAGCACAAGGCCGCCGTGTGAGCTGTAGACGCATTCGTCGTTTCGCCAGAGTCCGATCACATCATGCCAACTGAGAAGACCCGCCTGCTCGACCCGCGCGTGTCCAAGAGCGCCGAGGAGCTGGTCCCGGTCAAGCAGGAGCTCTGGGACCTGTCGTCCATGGCGCTGCAGCTCTCGCTGCGGCAGATCGTGCGTCAAGCCATGACCATCACGGACAGTGCGTTCCAGGGTCATATCGGTACCAAGCAGCTCGCTGGCGTGGCGCTCGCTGCCATGTGGATGGGCGTGCCCTCGGCGTTCATCCAGTTCTCCATCCAGGCCATCAGCACGCTCTGCAGCCAAGCCTATGGCGCTGGAAACAACAAGCTCGTGGGTCTCTGGCTTCAAACGGCCATCGTGTTCGCGGTCGTGGGCGCCATCCCGGTCATGATCTGGTACTGCTGCGTCGGCTATCTCATCTCGATCACCATGGACGACGCAGAGACCGTGCACTACGGCAGCCAATTCGCAATCGTCATGGCATTTGGCCTGATCCCGCAGTACGTCTATGGCGCCTGCTCCACGTACTTCGCTGCGCAAGGGGTCATCATGCCGGCCACGATCTGCAGCGCACTCACGATGCTGCTCAACATTGCGTTCAACCGCTTGTACATCTACGGCGCGTTCGGCTGGGAGGGCTTTGGCTTCATCGGCTCTCCCCTGGCGACTGTCACGAGCACGTGTCTCCAGCTGGCGCTCTTCCTGGCTTACACGGTCTGGTGGAAGGGCTACCACCTCAAGTATTGGGGCGGATGGTCGCGCGAATGCCTTGAAAAGGAGCGTGTGCAAGTGTTCTTGAGCCTTGCGATCCCCATGGGCGCGTCTTCAGTCGTCGACTGGGCCTCGGCCACGGTCGCTGGAGCCTTCTCGGGCTTTCTCGGACCCAACATCGCTGCCTCGCAATCGGTTCTCGGAGGCGTGTTCGGCGTCGCCAACTCGGCTGTCAGTGGATTCTCAACTGCCACGCAGATCCGCATGTCGCGCTACCTTGGGAGCGGCAAGGCCAATGCTGCGAAGCGTGTGCTATTCCTCGGTGCTAGCATCGTCTTTGCCGGCGCTGTGATCATGCTCTGTCTCGTGGTGACGCTGCGCAACCACATCTTCCAGATCTGGAGCAACGACCCTCTGATCATCTCCATGTGCTCGTCGGCGCTGCTGGTGTTCGTGGTCTGCATCCTCGTGGCGTTCATCCGGTTCCTGCTCACGGCCGTCATGAACGCACTCGCGCTCGCGCAGCTCAACCTCTGGGCCAACAACTTCGCCTCGTGGTGCATCTACGTGCCGTTCAGCTACCTGCTGCCGATCACGTGGGGCTGGGGCCTTGATGGCTTCTGGTGGGCCGACACGTACGGCGAGATGTTCAAGGTGCTCATTCTGAGCTGGGGCATCTCGCGCGTGGACTGGAACTCTGCCGCCATGCGCGCCCAGAGCGCTGCCGAAGCAGACGATGTCGATATCGACGAGCAGGAGAAGTCGCAGCTGCTCGCGTTCGAGAACAATGCGCTTGTCGGCCGAACGCCCGAAACATTCCGCACCCCGACAGGCACACCGTCGACGCCGTACCACACACCCAACGCCCGTCGACGCGTCCGCTCACTGTCCATGACGCCCAAGAACTCACGCGCTCGGACGCCGACCGCTCGCTTGCAAGCTTAGGACCAAATGACAGAATTGAACGGAAGCGTGATTTTCCATTGAGCCATTTTGAGACGTGTTTTGGCCGTATCCGCAGGCTGGAACAGCGTCATATCCTTTTGTATCACGCTCAAGGCGTTCTGGTTTCCATCGCTGCATGAACAATCCTATTATAGCTTGGCGTTACAGTCGCACCTTGTCAATGTATACGAGCCACTCACTTTAGCAGACGACGTCACGGAAAGCGGTGCTGCATAATCACATTGCAACAATGGATTCCAAGACGCCAGAGTTGCAGGAACTCAGTGTGCTGTTGCGGCATGTGCCTCAGGTCGTCGTTGCCAGTCTGACGCGCAAGCCGAGACAGGAAATCATCCCTGACCCATCGTCTTTCACAGCAGCAGTGGCTCTCTTCGACATCGCAGGCGTGTCAGCACTCGGCAGCAATCTGAGCGACCTTGAGAAGGATCAGATCAAAGCGCTTTCGCTTACAACAGTAGAAGCCGATGGGAATCGAGAAACGATCTCCTCTTTGGAGGTCGTAAAGAAGTTCCGCGGTCACAACAAAGTCGGTACCGAATACGCGACACAAAGCCAGCGAGCGCCGAGTCCCGGGTCTTCAGGTAGCGGGCGTCGTAAGACCAGTGCGACGTATTCCAGCTCGACCACAGCTCAATCGATAGCTGCTGGCACGCTCACGACGACTATAAACAAATCCTTTCAGCCAATAATCGACGTCATATCACGGCACAGCGGCGACATCATCAAGGTAACTCCCTCTCTGTATCTTTGTCTACTGCTTGAAATCTGAGCGAGCTTCAATTAATGTCTAGTTCGCTGGCGATACCATGATCGTGCTTTGGGAAACTGAGATCAGTCTCCAGATGAAAACCCCGGCTGGTATCCTTGCTTATCGAGCTGCCAGGTGCGCAGTTGAAGCTCTGCGTGCACTGAGATCTCCAGCAAGCGCTGGCCACACATTAAGCATGAAAATCGGCATTGGAACGAGTGAAGTGACGCCTCATTATGTCGGCGGAGTGCGTGATCGATGGGAATTCTGCATCAGTGGCAGCGCGAACCAGCAAATGAGTCTAGCACTACGGCACGCACCCAGAGGCAACGTGGCTCTCTCGTTCGAGTCTTACGGAGCTCTCGCTTACTCGATGGCTATGAAAGAACTGCGGAATGTTGAGATGAATGTCAATGCTGTGGAAGATGGAATCCACATCATAACCACATTATCTCACTCGCCTCTAGCGCAGGCATCAAGATACTCGATACGGCCAAGTCTTGAGGTTATACCAGTGCTTCGCGGGTATGTACCCGGCCCTATCGTTCACAGCCTTGAAAAAGGCCAGTCGATAACTTCAAGCGCACGCGACGTGACTGTATTGTCTATCAAACTGTTTGGCGTGGTGGAAATGGAAGATCCCTGGCAACAATTTGAAAAGCTCCAGCGACTGGTGCGCATCATCCAGAGCTCTGCCTACAAGCTTCAAGGCACACTGAAACACTTGATTTTCGATGGGAAAAGCGCTGTGGTGATCGTGGTGATAGGACTGCCACCATTCTATCACGAAGACAACGGTACTCGCTACCAATTTATTATAATCAACAGACTCACTGGAGCTCATGTTGTCAATATCTGGGTTTTCTGATTATAGCAGTTCGTGGAGCTCAGCTTGCCTGCGCGTTGTTCAGCCAGGGAGTTCAAGCCTCGATCGGGTAGGTATTTTGTTTCTCGTAGGTTCAGCAATCTATCCAGCGTTTCTGAAACACGCGATTGCAGTATGACAACAGGATCCGTGTTTTGTGGCCCAGTGGGATGCAAAGCCCGCATCATGTACACTGTCGCTGGAATGGTTGTCGATCTTGCAAAGGGTATGATGCTTGCTGCAAAGCTTGGAGAAGCCTTGTGCGACACCAGGACACAGGAAGAAGCAAAGCGATCAATCAATTTCAGTGCAGCCCACCACATTTCAGTGAGAAACACAGCTGAACCACTCGCGATTTATTGCGTGCTGGGCGAAACAGCTGCGGTTGACACGCGCGCTCAATCTCGCTTGAAGTATTTGCCTTCTGGCTGTGATCACGTTCTCAACATGGTGGCTGAGCTTGATAAAAAACGTGATCGTAAACCCAATCATGGAATGCGGCTCTTTGTTGTCTCGGGAGAAGCAGGCACAGGAAAAACGATGCTCGTGCAGTATTTACACCACCAGCAATCGCAAAGTTATCTTGATACTGGGAAGCCAGACAACACAGTCTTACGGTTACGTGCGTGGAGTGGAATTGTGCGCGAGATGATCAGTCAGAATGTGTCTGCAACGCAGCCTTGCATTCCAGAAAAGATCGAACTAAGTTCCAAAGCCAGCAACAATGATTCGCTTTTGACTCTTGAAGAAATGTGCCAATCTCGTGTCAATTCTCGAGCCTTTAGCGAGAGTCTAATGAAGGAAATTGAGCAAGTTCCAGGGTCGAGCTCTCAAGATGCGCTGGTGTCAGAAGACCGCATCCCTCTTCTCGAGTTTCTTGAGATTGAAGGTTATGTTTCAAGTGCGATGCTTGCGATTCTAAACGACCTTTTGCCTCGAGACCGATTATTTCAGACCGATATGATCACATTCCAACAAGGCGAAGAGCGTGCAAAGGCCCTGGAAGAAATCATCATGGCAATGCTGACAGTGCTAAGCAAGCGGAACGGCATTCTGCTTCTCTTTGACAACGCGCATCTTATGGATGAAGACAGTTGGCTCCTTCTCCGTCGAGCTCTAGAAGAATTGCCTAATGTTTGTGCGCTGATGACAGTCCGGTCGAAGCGTCGAGTTGAATGCCCGAGTGTGCTTGACCATGTTTCATTAGTGGAATATGCCAGGCAAGTCGAGCTGGCGCTGTTTTCAAGTGCAGACACAAGCCAGTTTCTCAGTAAAACATATCAAATAGCCACCATGGATCAGAGACTACTCGACTTTGTGTACAATCGAACCAATGGCAATCCAGGGGAAATCGTTAAACTGATTGAGTTCATGATTGAGAGGAAGTTTATCAGCATTGACCGCAATCGCGGACTTGTGAAAATATTATCTGGGCTGGAAGATCTCGATAGTGGAATACCACAGCACACGCGCGCTCATGTAATCGCCTGTGTGGATGATCTTGAGAGTGTTGCTCAAATTGCAGTGAAAGTGGTCAGCGTGAGCCCGGGACCTGTCCGAGAGCGACTTTTGCTCAGCATTTTACAGGTCTTTCTCAACTCGCAGTATGACAGTAATACGAACGATATGGCTGATATTCAAATCAAATCGGAATCACTGATTGGCCAACTACGAATTGGTCTGGCGTTGTGTTTACGGGAAGGAGTTCTCTATTTCGATACACTAGAGAGGAAATATTTCTTCCAATCGGAGGAAATGCGTCTCGTTGTGTACGATTTAATGATTCCTTCGCAACGCCAGCTGATCCACATGCTCTACTGCCAGTGGTTTACAGAACTGTGCAATAGCAGCTCAGGCAGTATGATTGACGCCAAGTTGAAATCTGATGCAGAAGGCAGTTTTCGAGCTGAGGCTAGCTGCCACCGGTATCTTTCCAGGGTCGCCTATCACTTGTTAGGCGCGCAAAGCGTTCGCGAGTCCCTGAATACGTATCAGAAAGCTGCAGAAAAAGCCATCGAGGTCAACGATTTGTATTTTGCGTCCGAGTATTTAATCTCTTCTCTGCAAATTTTGGATGAGCAAGCATTGTATTCCAACGTTTTCAGTGAACTGGACCTGATAGCAATGCGCAGTCGCATTGAATTTGTACATGGTACGATCGCAGTCCGGAACCACGATTGGGATAAGGCTATCAAGCATATGAAGCTCATAGTCACGATGTGCGACAGCAAAGCCACGACTCTGCGGCGGTATTCGTCGGAAATTTACGTTGATACAATGCTCAACGAACTTCTGAATATCCGACAGCCGAGAAAAAGAGCAACGCCCGTTGACACTAGGAGACCAGAGACCACAAAGACAGAAGAAGGCATGCTACGGCGATGCATTCCTAGCTTATTCTGCTTACAACTAAAACCCAAGAGCAAAGGGAGTATGCGTGTGACTCCAGTGGTTGATGTTGGCGCCTCTGAAAGTTTAAGGCAAGTCAATCACTACCGGACAAAAGCAATATTAGTAATCAAGTCCATGAACGAATCTAAGTTAAAGCAGACAGTGACAGCTCAAGAGGTCGAACGGCTCATGAATCAACCACCCCAGCTGTAGCAATATCCGATGTATCCAAGTGTCACTCAATAATATCGGCAAATAAATTATATTTAACTATCGTGCAACAAAGTTGAAGACTCACATTCAAACCTAAGGATATGTTTGTTATCATATTCGAAAGAAGGCCTGTCCATTCTCAAATATAAAATACTCCATAAGTGTAAGGTATAAGCAAATCGCTCAAGTGCGTCATAAGCTCTTTGTCTTGTATTTCTGGCTTGTTGACTGACCTTGTAAAGAACTTAATCCATAATCTTTGGCTTAATACGTGATACTTAAGAGGCCATAGGTAGGGAGACAATATAATCCGTAAGAACATAATCACTGGAGCAAACAACAAGGCAAAGCGAACACCACCTGCGAGTTTGAGAGCACATTGGAGTGTTGCGAGAGTGTGCGTCGACTCAATTGTGAACGAAAACAAAAAGAGCATCGTTTCTCAGAAGGTTTTGCCAGTACTCCAGCAGACCTGCGCTGGATTCCAATTGCATCCCTCGACTTGGCAGGTATCGAAAGCTCCATTTTTGACGCAAGACCGAAATGGATGTATGTCGTGTCTGAGTCAGCAAGCAGCCTGATTACGTTGATTGGATAAAACAATAGCAGTGTGGTCTTTTCACTGGCTGAAAACCAATCCCAATCCATCTCGCACATGATTTTGCAGCGAAAGGTCATTTGTGGAAACCACCGTCTCTGTGATGGCGACGACTCGAGCGGATGAGGGATTCACGCGATTGCAGGCAGCTTTCCGAGGCCGTCGATGCCGTTCCATGCACGTGGAACGTGTGCGCTTGGGTCTGCGTACGTTGTGCTGCGTGGCGTTCTCTCTGTAGTGAATGTCTGTTGAAAGATCCTGATTCGCTTTCTTCGTGTGTCCTTGCAGCCTGGTCGCCCTTTGTACCAGCCAAGATGGACGCTGTGCAGCGGATGCTTCAAGTAGCTGGCTTGCAGCCCGGCCAGACGATCGTGGACATCGGCAGTGGCGACGGTCGCGTCGTCATCGAGGCCGCCAGTGCGTATCCAGCCATCAAAATGGCCATCGGCATTGAGATCGACTCTGCACTTGTAGCACTCTCTCGGCGCAAGATCCAAGAGCAGAACCTGCAACAGCGAGCCGTGATTATCCATCAGGACTGGCTGAGTGTTGCCATGGGCTCTGTGGATGTCGTGTTCCTGTTCTTTCTGCCTCATGAAGACATCGCACGTCTGCTGCAGCAGAAGCTCCGTCCAGGCGCGCGCGTGATCACGTACGTGTTCCAGATCCAGCAGTGGACACCCAAGCAGATCGTATCCACCGTGCCCTTCATGACGGACCACGGCCAGTCCTTCATCTATCGGTACGACCTGCCGTAGCGCACAGAGAAGCTGAGCTTGCCCAGAGGACGTGTCTTTCTTGTTATTGTACAAATACTATAGGTCGTCCTCCCTCAATCTTCTTCCATCTTACATGTCGGCAATGTACTGCAGCGCGACCTCAAACATTGTGAGGAAGTAGCCGATCTCGCCCAGCATCTTGGACGGATGAATCATCGCGCCCAGATACTCCTTGATGAACAGCGGCCGCTTCAGACCGCTTTTCACGACCACATAAATATGAATCGGCAGGTAATCGTCTGCCGTAAGCGCCGAGTTCTCTCGCCATTCCAGGTCTTTGGCTCCGCAGCTCTTGAAGATCTCGAGCGCTGACTGTAGCAGCTCGTGGATCTTGTCAATTGGCAGTTGGCGCTCGTCCATCATGCTCAGATGGTGGCACGACTTGCCGAAATCGTCCTCAGACTGCAAGTGCTCGGGAATGCCCAGCTCAGTCTGCGAGCGACCACGTAACTTCTCAATGTTGCGCGCCAGACGTGCCTCCACATCAAGATCGATCGTGGCGCCAACGAGAAACGCGATGGGCTTTTCCAGAGGCACGAGGATCGTGTCTTCGACGGCGTGGAACACACAGTCCTCGATCAGCTCCTGCGCATTCACGCTCTGCTCCATGAGCGACATAGTGTCGGCGTACTGCGAATGCAGGTTGTCCACCACAAACTTCTCAATGTCGGTGATGACGTTGCGCAGGTCCTTGAGCGCCTCGACAGCCAGCGGTTTGTCTTCAAACTTCCTGCACTCGGGACAGACAGCGGCTTCGATCATGGCGCAGCGGTTGCGGAAGGCCTGCAGGAACTTGAAGCACGTGTTGCCCTCGACGTTACCGCCGTTGTTGAGGCTCATGAACAGGTCGTACGAGAGCCACTTGGGTTCAGCCAGCTCCCCTGTCGTGTCGATTTTCTCCAGCGACGCAATGAACTCCACTGAGCACATCTCGAGCTGGAACTCGTGCAGAATGCTCCGATGCAGATTCGAGGACGGCTCGAGCGCCGAGACGTTGCGGAAGAACACCTCCATCTCGTCCATACGGCGCGTGGCCGTCTCAGGGCTGCTGCTGCTGCGGAAACGACGGCGTGGGAACGGCAGCTCCATGAGAAACTTGAGCTGCTCGATCTCCACGGCTGTGGACTTGCGTACCATGACGCGGATCTTCTTGCGTAGCAGCACGAGCTCGTGGAAGCGCTTCTTGGTGAACCAGAACACCTTCGTGTGCAGGTCCAGAACGTGGATCATGTACTCGGTCACCGACGGCATGGATGTGATCACGTCGGCCCGCACAAAACGCACCGAGAGTCCTGGGCGGAAGCCCGACTGCGTCCAGTCGAGATACGTGCGCAGTGTGGCACCGGGCGAGCGCTTGTGGACGCCCCTGGACGGAGAGAACACAAGTGGAGGCAGCGGCGGAAGCGCATGCGCCGTCACGTTCGGCGCGCAGGGCGAAGCCGACGCCGGCTTTCCAACGAAGACCGTGGAGGCAGCGTTCTTGTCTAGCATGGGAGTCGCTGCCACGCCTGTGGTCTCGGGGCTGCTGCGTCGCATGGAGTACCGCAGGAGAGACTTGGTGCGCGTCTTAGGCTGAGGCAAGGCCTTCATGCCGTCTTCACTCGCGCGTTCGCCGTGCTAATACAACGAGCCAGAGTGAGTTCCCCGCCCTGTGATCGCGTGAATGAGACGCTCAGTCGTTTACCTTGTGGCACGGACCCATACAGAGCATGGACCTGGACAAGTGCTGCAGCAGACGGCTTTCGTTGTGCAGCGACAGCTTCATGGCCAGCTTCCACATGACCTGGCTGGCCAGCGTTAGCGACGTCGCATCCTGCGTGCGCACGACTAGTGGTCTCTTCCTGTTGTTCGCGTTCACGCTGCCGTCCAGCGGCGCCAGAGCCGCAGCCGCCGCCGCGTCCGCTATCAAGCTCTGCTCGTTGTTGTCCGACCTCTTGCGCGTCACGAGCGCCAACATCAGGCGTCTGGACTCGCAGAGACGCTTGCTTCTTCCTGTCCCTACCTATCACCAAATGACGGCCTTCAGCTGTTCCAGCCCCACCTCTGAGATCTGATGCCGTCACATTCGGCCCAGATGGACCGCGTATGCAGCGATTGGTTTAGACAGGGTAATAATAATCAGAGGTAGGTATATATTGGAATTGCTTTGTAAACAAAGGGCGGAACTGACTCTTGGAGGTATCAAGTTTGAAAGTGTCCCACTTTCCACACAAAAACTCACGGGTCGTAATACAACTCCCTTCCAAGCCTCTGGAAGTGTCCCAAGACCGCCAATGGAAGAGTAAACAAAGACCAGCCTGGAACAGCTGAGCACGCATTACCCCGGCCCCCTTCCTCTCATCTCGACTGTTAGTCTTGAATCCTGTCGAATGATTTATTTGCTACAGTATAAGACGAATGTGGGCCGAGCCTATTGACCTCTTTTCATCTCGAAGGTCGACAGGTAGAGACCACATTAGTACGAAAGTCAGTGCTGGATATTCACGACAAGGCGCTCGCGACCACAATATTGCAGTCCTACGCCACTCTCGCGGTTTCTGAACCTAACGGCGACGACGATTGTACTCGCCCTTCTCCCCGGTACACTGTACCGGATTGCGCACTCGTGGGCGTTGACGGGACACATTGGCAAAAAAAACTGTCAAACTTGATCCCGACCAGCGTGGCTTTGCTTCTGCCGCACCGCCAAAAGTTGAACCATCGTCTACGGTACGGCACATGCAATAAGGTGGCTTGGGCCCACTAGACGCACAATCGCCTTATAATGAAGATCGGATCCCTTAGCGACATGTTGAACTATGGGCAAAGGGAGCAGCAGGATCTTCTGCAGTGGATCCTAGAGAGATCCGGTCTGTGCATCTGAGATAAATGGCCGAAAGCTGATCCTCGAGATCGGCAGAGGTCGCAATGTGCGTGGATTCACATGGAGGGCGATCCGTGAGATCATGAGGGCCCAAAGCGCTGTGGTCTATGTGTTGCTTTCTGCATTCTGACCCTGCTCCATGCGCGAGCGGTCGTCGTCGTTTCGACGCGTGCTGGCGTCTGGGTTGACTCGGCGCCTCTTCCGTCGCCGATGCACGCTGACCAGCTCACGAAGGCGTGCGTTTCTTCGTGAGACGAACATAACTCGACTGGCTGGAGATGAGTGAGTGGTGGCTCATCTGGGATTGCGCCATAGTTGCCCTGTCGTAGGCTGAACGATATGCATGCTTCAAAGGCGTATCCAGTGCAATCCCTCTCTTTCTCTCCCACGTGTTACGTGGCGCCACTTGAACTGAAGACAGACAGCAGCGCTCTTGCTCGGCCACGCTTTCGTATCCAATGCAAGTGGCCAGAGCACCCGAATGTCCACGCAGAGTGCGACACAAGCAGGCGAAATCCAAGCAGACTGGAGCACTACCCAAGAATCCAGGCTTCCATCTGCTGGTCTAATTCGTTTCAAATGGCTGCAAATGGTTCGTATTTTTGGCTCAGAAGAACGCCAAGTTTAGGTTTTCGACGGCTGCTGCTGCCGTTCCTGCCCATTGAGCACAGCTCTCTCTCTCTCTCTCTCTCTCTCTCTCTTCAGCGCCATGAGCAGCACAGGCTACGGCGTCTGCGGTCACAAGAACTCGTTTTCAACTGGCGTCAAGATCGGTAATTATGTTGAAGACCGCATCGGCCGCGATCTGGCGCGTTCCAGCAAAGTGCATTCCATCAGCAAGACCAGTGAATGCTCTGGCAACTACACCGATCCGGCCACGATGCCGGACAAGTGCATCCATGCACCCAAGGATAACGCAGTAGAGCGCTCCATACTACGTCAGGGGCTTCCTTACGACATCCTGTTTGAGCACGGGCGCCCACACATCCCCACAGCAGTGGAGAAGCAGCACAGATTCACGCCCACGTCCAGAGACTTTGGACGAGGGGCCATAGTGGCCGCAGCACCCTCACGCGCGAAGCATCTGGAGATACAACGATCCGCTATGGCACGAGAGTCCAAGCACATGTACGTGACCACTGCCCAGTCTGTTGTGCCCACGCACACGCCCAAGCCTTGAGATCTCCAAGGAAGAATGGGTACATGACGCATTGTTTAGATCCAATAAAGTACGATTGCTACATGGTTGCTGGGGTCTCTTGTCCTCCGTAGGTGATACCTCATGCATGATCACCATTGTACAGTCCAAGAATAGGCGTCAAACACCTTAGTTCTGAGTCGAATGTGGATGGCGTGAGGTCTGATCGGAAAGCACCAATCCATGGACCAGCAGGCCAAGGAGAGCAAGGAGCTGAGTGTGCTCGTGCGCCATGTGCCACGCATCGTCGTGGCTGGTTTCATGAACGACCCAGAGCGGCTGCGTGGCCCCAAGACGTCGTCCTTTCTGGCCGTTATGGCGCTGTTCGACATCTCGGGCTTCTCCTCGTTGGCCAGCAAGCTGAGCGACGACGAGAAGGACCAGATGCGGCACATATCGGTCACGAACCACCACGACCGCCCAGTGTCTGAGCAATCGCTGCGGTCGGTCCGCGGGAACGAAAAGTCCGATGTCTCGGATGAAGATGCGCTGCGCAGCTCCAGAGAAACCGACCTGGCCAAACACAGCGACTCGAGCGGCGTGGCGCGCGATCTGATGCACCAGCGGCGCCGGAGCGCTCTGAGCCAGCGACACGTGAGTCTCATCAGCCGGCCAAAGCCCACAGCTCCTCAGGGAATCGCAGTGGAAACGCTCACGACCACGCTTAACCGAACACTCGAGCCAGTCATTGAAGTCATTCTGCAGCACGGCGGCGATATCATCAAGGTATTCCTAGTCTTGCATCTGATTGAGCTGCGATCCTTCATCACTGACAGTCTTGTGGCCGCTGCAGTTTGCTGGCGATGCTGTGATCGTGCTGTGGGAGACTGAGATGAGCCTGGGCACACCCTCAGCGCCTGGTGTTCTCACTTATCGTGCTGTCAAATGCGCGCTGGAAGCGTTGGGCGTGCTGGCGTGTGCCTCTTCTTGCGACCCCAACACGTCGCAATTGGGCATGCACATCGGCATCGGCGTAAGCCAAGTCACAGGAAGCCATGTCGGCGGCGTCCTTGACCGGTGGGAGTTCTACATCAGTGGCGATGCCAACAGACAGATGAGTCTGGCCGAAGGACGAGCCAACAAAGGCCAAGTGGCGCTTTCAACGGAAGCCTACAATGCACTCACGGCCTCTGTGGCCGGCCACGAGCTGTCCAATGTTCGAGTGCAGGCGACAGTGCTGAGTGATGGCATCCACGTGGTCTCTGAGTTGTCGCATTCGCCTTACGCGCGGACCCAGCCGCCTGCGCTCAAACCTTCGCGGAGTCTCATTCCGCTGCTGCGGTGCTACGTCCCAGGCACGATCGTCTCTTGTCTCCAGCGCGGCTTGGCTCTGACCTCATGTGCGAGACCAGTCACAGCTGTGTTCATCAAGTTAGACGGCATCGTGGAGATCGAGAATGACGCCGATCAGGTCCAGGAGATCCAGCGCGTGCTCTGTGTAATCCAGGAATCCGTCTACAAGGTCCAGGGCACGTTGCGGCAATTCCTCATTGACGACAAAGGCGCAGTCGCGATCGTAGTCATCGGATTGCCGCCGTTCTACCACGAAAACAATGGTACGTTCGCTAGTCCTGCATCGAAATTCGCAACGTGAACTCATCGTTCCCTACGTTCTCTGCGTCGTTCCAGCTCTTCGAGGTGTCATGCTCGGATGTTACTTGCAAGACAAGGGTATCCGTACCTCCATTGGGTATGTTTCACTTGCAAATGCGTCAAGCCTAATTTTGTTGACATTGAGTTGTTGCTGCCAGAATCACGACAGGAACAGCCTTCTGTGGCTCAGTCGGCAGTCGGTCACGCGCTGAGTACGCTGTGGTGGGCGACATCATCAACCTCGCAGCCAGACTCATGTCTGCTGCTGGCACTGGCGAGATCCTGTGTGACGAAACCACGTACGAGGAGTCGAGAGAATCAATTCAATTCAATCGGCCGCAGGAGATCCTCGTCAAGGGAAAAACAGCGCCAGTCAAGATCTATGGCGTGCACAAGGATCGACGGATGAGCAGGTTCGCAACCACCGATCTGGTGGAATCCGCCTACGCGATCCCGTTCGGGTGCGAAAGCATCGTAGGCGTCGTGCCTGTGTTCGGCACGGCTGCTTTGCGGCCAGTCATTGAGACCCGAGGCAATTACCCCATGCGTGCACATCGAGTGCTCATGGTCAGTGGCGAAACGGGATCTGGGAAGACCATGCTCCTGCGGCATTACCGGTATCATCGCTCGCGCTGCTTCCTGGGCAGTGGGAACTCGGTGGACTCGGCTCTGCCGCTCCACGCGTGGAGCACCATTGTGCGCGAGATGATTTCTCGCACAGTCAAGACCGCGCGGCCTCTGCATCAAACAGGAGACGACAGCGAATCAGGAGCAACAAACCCCTCACTGCTGTCGTTCACCAGTCAGCTTATTGAAGGTGTGGATGAACGAAATGACGGTGACCACATCAAGACGCCTCCGAGTTCGCTTGCCGATTCGCGAGCCATGGGCAGTCTCACGTCGACGTATCACCGGGTCCCGCTTCTGGAATACCTCGTGATGAAAGGTCTCATCTCGGTCTCGATCATTCCCCTCTTGAGCGACTTGCTGCCGCATGACCATCTCTTCCAGGTGGACGCAGGCGCGTTCCAGCAGGGAGAAGAGCGAACAAAGGTGCTGGAAAGCATCATTCTCTCGATGCTCGAGGCGCTGAGCATGTACAAGCCCATCTTACTGATGTTTGACAACGGGCAGTGGATCGATGAAAGTAGCTGGTGTCTGCTGCAGCGCGTGCTCGAAGATATCCCCAACGTATCAGCGCTTGTCGCCACTCGGTCCAAATGCAAACTCAAGAGCCAATCCATGTACGAACGCATCGAGCAAATGGACTGCACCAAGCGCATCGAGCTGCAGCGGCTCTCGTATCAAGGCACGAGTCTCTTTCTATGCCAGCACTACCATATCGCCATCATGGATCCGCAGCTGCTAGACTTTGTGTTCACTCGAGCCGAAGGCAATCCGGCCGAGACCATTCGACTCGTGGACGTGATGCTGGATGCCAAGTTCATCCAAGTGGAGCAGGAGACGGGATGCGTAAAGATCCTGTCGGATCTGGACGACTTGGACATGCGCGTGCCCCAGTACACGCGTGCGCGAGTCATGGCCTGCGTGGATGCATTAGACAGCTTTGCCCAAACGGCCGTGAAGATCCTGTCGATCAATCCTGATCCAGTGGAGGAGAAGGCGCTCGTGGGCGTCATCCACTACTTTACAGCCTCGCAGCGCAGAAGCAGCACGGATCTGAGCGACTTGAGAATGAAGCGGAGCTCGCGAATCTCCGAGATCGAGAACTTGCGCACGAGCCTCGCGGTCTGTGTCCATGAAGCCATCATCTCGATCGACACAACGGACAACCTGTACATGTTCAACTCGGAAGAGATGCGGTTGGTCGTGTACGACATGATGCTTCCGTCGCAGCGAGAGCTCATCCACACGCTCTACTGCCGCTGGTTCACCGAGCTGACGAACAGCAGTGACCGGTCTATCGTCCTGAGTCTGGATGAGAGCGCAGTGACACTGACCAAGCCGCACCAGCAGTTTGCGATGCTGGGCTACCACTTGCTGCGGTCTGGCGAACCGCGACTGGCGCTCGAGACGTACCAGAAAGCAGCCGAGCTCGCGATCGATGTGGGCGAGCTTGGCTTTGCAGCCGACTGCATGCAGTCCTCGCACAAGATTCTGGATGACAACCCTGTGAATACCAAGAAGAACTTTAACGACCTGGATTACATCGTGATGCGCAGCTGCATCGAGTTCATCCGTGGCGCTATCGCGATCAAGCAGAGCGATTGGGACAAGGCCATCGCACACATGACATTCATCATCCGGTTGTGCGAGAACAAGGCGAGTGTTCTGCGAAGATACTCGTCGTCGCTGTACTTTACGTCCACAAGAGTTGGCTCCAGCATCGTCTTACATGCACGTGCGCCAAGTACATCGTCGACCTTGATCGGACCTAGTCTGGTCGTGCCAGGCTCCTCAGTCGGCCTGCTTCCAGTATCCGAGCCTCCGCGCAGGTTGAGTCTCTTCGCTCGGTGTCGACTGAGGCTTCCGAATTGGCGGAACGTGCTGCCGTCTTTGTACCTGCTGAGGCTGAAGAGCCCAAGGCCACAGCTCCCTTTGGGCAAACCCAGTCTCCCTATGGGCCGACGAGTGACACCGGAGGAAACACTGGCATCTCTCAACCAGGTGATGTTCTATCGCAAGAAAGCCGCGATGCTGATCGAGACAATCAGCCAGTCGAAGCGCAAGCAGGAGGAAATGGCGAAGGAGATCCAGAAGCTCACGCACCAGTCGCTGAAAAGGACCAAGCGTGACAGAAAATAGTCCCAAGTAGTAGTTAGTATTTATTCACTGTGACAACAGAACAAGGCAATGACTATCCATCGAGCTGCAGGATGTCTAAGATCGCGCCGATCTTGTACTTGTACTCGAGATGGCCCGAGATGAGCTCCGACAGGTTCACGTTCTCCACGCCGGCGATACTCAGCGGAGCGATGCCGGCCGAGTTGAGAGCCCAGCCCTGGTACCGATACATGATACCGAGCATCCAGTCGTTCTCCGAGTAGCCGTTGATGAGCCGGCCAGAGACCACAGACCGCGCGTTCGTCCATTCCTGCGTGACCATGGGAACAGGCGAGCCCAGTAGCACAGCGTTCTCGACCAGACCCAAGCCTTTCTCGGGGTCCTTGGCCAGCTCCTTGAGGCACGAGAAGATGAGTCGGGCTCCCATGCCGTAGCCGATCAGAGTCACAGGTCGCAATCCCTGCTCACGGTTGCGCAGCGCCTCTGCCAACAGTTTGCCCGAGGCGTCGGCGTTGTTCATCATGAGCACCCAGATGTTGTCGATCATGTCCACCATCCTGAGGATCGCACGCGGCAGCGCCACGGCCGCGAACAGAGCAGCCAGGGCCGTGTACTTGACGATCTCCGTGTTGGCGTAGCTCAGCATCTGCTCCGTGGCGAACGAGCGCATGGACTTGCCAAACTTGCGGAGTAGCGCCTCCTCCCACATGAGGCAGTACTGATCGCCCTGCGGCACGCGGTCAGTCCATCGCCAGGCACGCATGGCAGTCAGATCGCTCGACACTGCTTGGTCCACTGGAGGAGTTGTTGCAGGCGCTTCATCCGACTTGGAGCGGCGGCTGAAGATGGACTTCCTGGTGGACGAGGCTCGAGGCCGCATGCCCAGCGGGTCCTCGTCGTCGTCGCCCTCGTCGATGTGGTACGTGTTGCGCAGGATGCGAAAGAACTCGTGCTCGCGGCCCTTGTATCTGTCCAGCACCTGGTCCACCTGCTCGACCTTGGACGGATTCCGCTGCCGGTAGAACTCGCGCAGATACTCGCGCGAGTCGCCCCAAGCGCAGCGAAATCCTTTCACGGACGGGTCGTCGTCGTCCAGCCAGCCCGAGACGCACACGTAGACGTTCATGCCATCGCCGGACGAGACGAGATCGAAATGGAACTCGTGCACGCCTCTCGTGCGCGTGTCGGTCTTCATGCCCACGACTCCGGCGCCGGCCGTACCAAAGAGAATGGTCGTGGCCGTCACGCCGGCCGTGGAGCCCACGGCCGTGCCAATCACGATGCCGGTGCCCCCGAGTGCTGTGAGACTGGCAGCAATAGCAGGTGCTGCGAGTCCGCCTGTGATCGCGAGCAACGCGCCACCGGTCACAGCCGCAGCACCGATGGCAGCATTGCGCTTCCAGTCCCAGAGATCGGGCTTGACTTTGCGCTTCTCCAGCGGCAGCGCTGTGGCCTCTGCAAACAGCGCGCGACCAATCGCAACTTCCTCCTGCGTGATCGTAGCCCATTCTACCTGCAGCGCCTGCGCTAAGTGCCGCAGCAGCGTGCGCACGCGGGCGTCGTAGCCAGCCGAGTGCACAATGAACCAGAGCAGCTGGCTCAGCAGCTTGGCGCGGAACACGGCGTCCGTGATCTCCTTGGGGTCGCTATTGACCTCTGCATTGGGTGGAGGCGTTGGCTTTGCTGGCGATGGCGAAGCCGCTCCTGTGTCGATTTGGTTGCTGTCCTTGTCCTTGGGCTTCTTGTGCGTGATGCGGTGCAGCCAGGAACGGCGCTTCTCAGGCACGACCAGCGACGCGAAAGGCGCTGGATCCATGGTCTCATCGGACATGAGCATGGGCAGATATGCGTCCACCTGGTCCTCTGACAGCTGCAGGAAGCGCTCCACCACGAGACGCAGGAACGCCTGCGACCACGCGCGTTCTGTGGAACCGTCATACACGCGCGGCAGCAGCAGTGCGCAGAGTCCGGCCAGACCTCTCTGCTGCGTGATACTCAGCTGGTCGGTGGACACAGCGAAGGCCATGGCGGCGGTCGCTCGCGCCTCGACGTCCTCTGGGTCCGGCGGCTGGTTGGACGGCGGCGTCTGCTTCTTGGCCCACAGCTTCTTCATATTCGACTTCTGGCGGTCAAGAGACATACCATAGATCTGATTTTTAACCAATCAGAGAATTGAGCGACAGGATCTACAGGATAACACGAAATAGGATTGGTGGAAAACAATAACATGATGCGATCGTACTTGTACGAGCAGGGACAGTAAGTCATGTAGCCATGTTGCAGTAAAGGATTGTGAGCTCAACGTCAACGCGTGCATGATACGTCGCGATGTCTACATAGGAGATAGAGAAGACACATTGCAGTATTGCAGTGGGGCGCTTCGCCTGAGCTCAGCTTAACACATTCTCCAGTGAAGGCTTGGCGCATTTTCTGTGGAGAGAAAAGCCTGAAGATACTGGAATGATACGTGCTCTGAATGTTCACGGCAGTTTAGTCTGTAATATGGCATATGTGTCGCTGAAGCTTGGATTTAGTAATACTCTTGATCATCATAGCCGAATTTTTGAAAGCAGCGTCTTCCGATCTGTTGAATAGCTGGTTTTTGTGGGAAAGATCGTTTGAGATTCGGAAGCATGGCGTTCGTCTTGAACCTTCAGCATGAGAAATTCAGGCAGAGGCGCGCGGCATCCGATGCTTCCGGACGTGCGTCTCGTAGTGAACACATTCTCACTTACAGTGTTCATTCCTTCAGGGGTTATTTCTGCGCGTAACGGAATGAGGATAATCGAGCAAGCCAATTGCCAGCCAATGACCACCGTCATTCGCCACTGGTCACTGAAAGCTGCTCTCTAATAGCTGCACGGGCATCCATCCCCTGATCATTGGCAACTTCATGCTGAGCGGGTCAGTTTCGAGTGGGGACCCGGCCCGGGCCACTATCGCTGTTTGTCCCAGATAGTGTGCGCCACACCATTTTCATCATTTTTGTTTGAGCTGCTCACTTGGTGACCATGGGCTCGCTGACCAAGGTGGTGTACCGGGAGCTGCTGCATGCTGCGCAGCAGTTCGATCGCCATGCGTCTCTGCGGGCGCTGGTGTCGTCTAACCTGATGCAACGGCCGCTGGTGCCGGAGACAAACACGCGGCTGCCTTATGTGGAGCAATTCAACCGCTATTTGCTCACGTTCCTGGGCCACAAGTCGTTCTATCTGCCGCGGCCGGACGCCAAGCCCATGGCCGAGCTCGTGCGCGAGCACTACCGATCCGTTGATCCTGTCAGCAGCGACTCAAGCGGTCAGAGGAGTAAGGCTTACAATGGAAACGACACGGCGTTGCTGGTGCTCAAGGCGCTGAACGACAAGCTGGCTATGGGTCGGGAGGTCGGGATCATTGTCGACGTCGTCTCGCCAGCCAAGAAGCTCAAGACGGAGATTCCGCCGACGCAAGAAGAGCTGGCGCATGCAGCCAAGCTGGAGAAAGTGATGCTGGTTGAGTGAGTGGATCTCTAGCGCCTTTCAATAATCTGTCATGCGTGGGACCTAACCGTCTCTGAGTGTATCTAGGAACCTGTCGTCCGGGATCTTCCTCTTGTCGCATCCGCTGCTGAGCGGGACGTTCAGCCGCACTGTGATCGTGCTCACGCAGCACTCGAATCGTTCCTCTCGGGGCTTTATCGTGAACGTCCCGACCCGCAATCCGCTCATGAAGGCGTTCAAGGTGCACCCGCGCATCATGCGCGCCTTTGGCTCGAGCAAAGTGCGGTCTGGGGGACCCGTGCACACAGAGAATGCTGAGGTTTGTACGCAAGAGTTCAGTTCTCGTCGTTGTTTGAAGCAGCGTACTGACTGCGACTGTGGCTTGTAGATGCTCCATGGCGTAGCTGATTTCGGAGGCGAGCGTGTGGCAAACTCCAACTTCACGACTCCGCAGCAGGAAGACGCGCTCTTTGTGGGGATCGATCTCGAGACAGCTGCGCGTGCTGTGGACGACCAGTTGGCCAAGCAGTCGGACGTGGTGTTTTTCAACGGCGTGTCGACGTGGATCGCTGGCCAACTGGAGAATGAGATGGCACGCGGCACGTGGGTGGCGGTTCGAGCTCCGCTCTCGCTCGCGCTGAACGCCAAGCGGGACCTCTGGAGCGAGATGATGGCGGGTCTTGGTGGCGAATACGAAGAGTTCAGCCGCATGCCCGTGGTCGACGACGACGAAGCGCCTGACGACGAGGAGGAGTAAGGACTGGGTCGTGGTGATGTGTAAATAAACGATAGAGCATGAGCTACAGGCCGCTTAAGCCTCAATGATCCAGCAAGACAGCAATGCAAACGGATCATGGTACGATATTACGGACGGCTGCGCTTTATCTACAGGTTCAGCTCGTCTGGATCGCTTTTTTCTGTGCCACGAAAAGGAAAAAGCGCGCTGAGAATCCGCGAAGACCGCTGTCGGGCGACATCTCAAGACACTGCTGCACGTCCCACTCCATTCCCTTGCATACCCAGTCAAAGAGGCCGATGCGATTGCTCGGGTTGCCAAAAGTCATGAGAATGAGGTATCCGTCCGGCTTGAGGATGCGCGCGGCCTCGAGCATCGACTTCTTAGCGTCTTCCAGGTCGTCGGCTGAGTCTGGGGCGACCGATTTCCAGTTGGTCTCGACGGCGTCAGTCTCCGGCTTGACCAGCATCGTGTCGATGCAGCCCTTATCTACGATGCTGTCGACTGACTCGTTCACCCAATCGCTCATGCTCGTCATGTCGGCCTCGACGAACGAGACGCCCCAAGAGTTCGCCTCACAGCGTGTCTTCATCTTGTGGACCACGTTGGCTGCGTAGTCCATGGCCACCACGTCCGAGTAGCCGTCCAGGAACATGTCGATAGGCAGTCGACTCGTGCCGCTGCCGGATACGAGCACGCGCTGTGACTTGGTGAGGTACGTGGCCAGGATCTTGGCTACGTGCGGGTACTCGCAGTACCAGTCGTACTCGTCCTCTCCCTCGTAGCGTGCCTCCCAGTAGCTCTTCTTGCACAGCGCCATCATGGAGATCTTGGTCGCGTGGGCGCGCACGAGTTCCTGGCCAGCCGCGATGTCTTTCACAGGCCACATAATCGAGAAAAGCTTTTGCTGCTGCTGACAGAATATCGGTGCAACTTGGACGTTGGGCTCGTTGGCCTCGTGCAGACTCGAGCCCGTGCGATTGAGCACGTAATACAGCATATCCGTGGACTTGTGGCCAAAGCGGATAGAGAACGCCAGTAGATGCAGGTGGCGGATTACGAAGTCCTCCTCACTGTCGCTGCCTTCGGTCTGCTGGTCTGGTGTTGGATCGATCACGTCGGCCACAAGCGAGTGCATGGAGTCCAGCAGCGCCGGACCAGCTCGCAGCTGCGCCTGCGCGTCCACGACCGTCGAGAAGGACCACTCGTGGTCAATGCGCCGCACGAGAGACTCAGCCGGCATAGACTCCCGAGCCACGACGCGCAAACGACGTCGCAAGCCCATCGAGGAGCTCACGGAAGAGGGCGATTCCTTGGCTTTACTCGTGACGTCCACGAGATCGTCCAAAGCCAGAGCTGCGTCCTCTGCTTCGTTATGGATACATGAGTACACTCGTTCATGCAGCGCAGGAGGCACTTTGTAGTGCATGAGCTGCGGCAGATGCAGCTGGATCCACTCTTGGCTCATGATGACGCTGCTTGCTTGTCAATGAGGTCTTCCAGTCACTACCGCGTCACGTTTGATTGGCTAGAATATGACGATTTCATTGGATAAAAATAAGAACAGAACAACATTCACTCTAGCAAGCAACTGCCGCAAATGATGTGTCGCACACTAAATTTTATCGGGTATTACTGTGTCAGTCTAACCATTGGGAGAGCTGCTGTGCTGCGTTCCATTGCCTTTGAACTATAGGTGCGCAATCAATGGTTAAGGATGTAAAACGCATTGAGAAATGGCTATTAGCCATACGGTCCTTGAATGCGTGATCATCCATCACCAACGGAGCCAGCACAACAGCAACAATGCAATTGCGTCAAAGCCGGGGGTCGGACCCCAAATCTGAAGCCAAGAGCGATTCTATATTCCAGACCAGAATCTTGGTACAAGGCACATGTAGGATGCCGGCCGTCCGGGATCTGAAGAGGCCGTGCTTCTATCAAAGAGACGCTAAGTGGTAACGCATCCATGACCTCCCACGTTCTGGTGCTGCTTTTCCGCCACTTCGCTGAAGAGGTGTATCTCTTGCCACTTCAATAAACCAGCGACGTTTTAACTCAGAAATAAAAATGATTTATTTTTCTGATTTTATCTCAAAACTACCGGAAATTGTTCGCGACTTTTTTATTTACTGAAAAATATATCGAAGTATATCAACACTAAAACAAATCTGACTTTTTTTTCATTGAGAAAAAGAAAATCAATCAACTTATCCTTATGAAAAAGATGTGTTTTGACGAAAAGTCGCCACATATACCGTAAGCATGCACAATGTATGTTCCAAGCCCCATCATCCCAACGGATAAGTGCAGTGCGGTTGGGCGTAAACAGCAGCCAGTACGCAGGATTTCAGCCAATCAGCTTTGTCAGAATAGGTTACGTACAGTGGATTGCACACGAGAAAGAGCGAGCGAGAGGGGCCTTAGGAATTCGCGATCACTTCCCAAGTCTCTTAGCAGCAGCAACAAACCGCATGGAGCTCTCGGCCGGCAGCCTCTTGATGGAGCCTCCGCACTCGGAGACCGCACGCGTGAGGTCCAGCGACCCCGTGTCTTTGCAGTTCTACTGGCAAGGCTACGACGCATACGTGCATTGCAAGCGCAACGAGAGCATGGCCCCTTGTCTCTACAACGCGCAGTGTGCGACTCTGGGACAGACAGAGCGCGACGATGAGCTGGTTCATATCATGCCAGTTGAAGAGCTACGTGAGCGATGGATCGTGAGCGACATGAAAGTACAGGTTGTCTCGGCCAGCACAGGCAAGTATCTGCGCGCCTCGCGAGTATCGCGGTTCCTCAAGTGGTCGACTACGCGCGATGAACGTACAGTGTTCCAGATCCAGATCCTAGACGGCCAGACGCTGACCTTCCAATCCAAGTTCACGCTGGCTAGTGCGTTCTGGTCGGACCACTCAATCGGCTTCACGCAATCTTTCCCGCTGGGGGGCGGCCGCGAGTTGTCTAAGGCCATGGGCTTGCTCACGATCGAAAAGAAGAAGCATCAAGCGCCACTCATTTTCCCACTGCGCTTCCGCGCTGTCAGCGCTGAGCAACGCGCATCTGCCTCTGCTGGAGCACACAACCGGGCACCTCAATCCAATAGCAGCGAGTCCTCCTCGTCGTCGTCGCTGTCTTCGTCCTTTTTGGAGTCCAGATCCCCGCCGCCCGTTGTCACAATCTCCGACGCAGAGTTCATCGAGCGCGAATCCGACCCGAGCATCTCGGAGCTTCCAGTGGCAATGATCGTGCCGCCGCCCAGTCGCACGCGCGCGCGCTCGACCGACAGCGACGAGATCCTGGAGAACTGCATGTACTGCGGCATCCTGTTCCGCCAGCGCGAGGGCCTCTTGGCCCACTTTCGAGACTACCACGGCAACATCATGCATCGGACGCCAGTGCCCGGAGCCTTCTGCATCCACTGCGGCCAGCGACGCGTGGACGGGTCATGTCCGCGTTGTGGCTCGTAAACAGGAATCGTTATGTGTGGATATGCGGATGTTGGTTAAAAGGACGCTCGCCCTTAACGTGATAAATCCATCGATGGATGGTCCTAGGGCTGGCGCCGTATTTATAAAGAAAGAAAGAATTTTCCCTCAATTGGCCATGTTAACATATGCACGTGTGCGTAAATGCGAGAAACTGAATATTCGCTGCTTGGGCGCTCGTGCAAGCACAACAATGGATCTTCCACCTTTATGCTTGTAGGCAGGCTCAATTTTTATTTCATCTTGCGCTCTTGTTTTCCGAAGTGCACAAAATGTCGCAATTGCAGGGATTGCGTAATTCCTACCGTCCACTGTTACGAAGTGACACGGTAGTTCTACTGTCGTGGTCGCATAAAACATTGACCAGTCAGAGTGCGAGCTGAGCCACCGTCGACATTGAGCAAGTGGCCAAGAGAGAACCATGGCTGGCAAGGAGAGCCAAGTGACCATAGCGTCCGCCCCTGTGCTGGGCAAGTCCGGCAAGAAGATCTGCTGCTCTTGCCCTGACACCAAGAAGGCGCGCGACCTGTGCGTCGTCACCAACGGCGAGGAGCTGTGCAAGGACGTGATTGAAGCGCACAAGGTGTGTCTGCGCAGCGAGGGCTTCCGCGTCAACTAAGCGCCGAGGCGACAGCAGAGAGCGCTGTATCTGTCCTGCAATGAAGCCGCACGACGTGAGAGAGAAGGATAATGTTAAGTATACGGGAAGCGAGCGCATTGGCATTTGCAGCTCGCTTCCTCTTTCCAAGAGCAACTCTGTCCGTGTTTGGGGATTCTCTTCTGTGGCCAATGGCTTATGTGGCATTGGACTGTTAGAGGTCTTCTTGTAGCGGCAGAGCGCCTTCAATGATGCGAAGCACCATGCGATGGCGATGGAACTCCATGTCGTTCTGCGTGAACGACAGCGGCTGAAGAACAAGAGCTAGTCAGTCTCAAGATGCAATTGTTGACACACACACATCACTCGTACCAAGCCCTGCGACAGAAAGTCAGCAAACATGCAGGAGAACACGCCGCAATCCGAGCCATTGGCCTGTTGGGGTGTGTCTACAGTAGAGGAGACGAGCTTCCAGCCTTCGGAATCAAACTTCTGCTTCTTCTTGTGCTCCATCTCGTCATGTAAATACCTGTCCAGTGAAACAAAGCGATGCCTTGAGTGGCTCCAACAGCATTGCCAATTCAAGTCATACACAGCATACCGCAGTAAGACATTCAGGCAATGCTCGCCACTGCCGCTCATGGAATCGAAGTACTGGATGCGCTTGTCTGTCATGAAAATGACAGCCATGCACCAATGCGTCTACAAGCATATTGGTCATGAGCTTACTACACTATCCGTCTGGTAAGACAACTCCAGCGTACATTCGATACATTAACTGGCACGAAGATCTTGTCCATGGCAAAGATATCAATCTAATCGACCCATGCGATCAGAGCTTCACATCCACACCCCAGAGATTGGCACTAACCTTTCGAGTCCACCGCCGCACGTTCACAAAGTTGTATCCATTTTCCGATACTTTCGTGTAGAAGAACGATGTAAAGAAATGGCTTCGCTTGGCGAATGCGCCAGTGCTCACGAGCTGCTCATCGCGGTCATTCAAGAGCTGCATCCAGAAGTTGATGATCTAAAAACCAATCGCCGTGTGAGCATACAGCAGTCGAGACAATCCCAATAGGCTGACCTCATCATTCAGCCACTGTAGCGGCAGCAGACACTGCAAATGAGCTCGCGTGATGTCGACATTGTACTTCTGGATCAGCACTCGGTTCGCTGGGCCTTCGCGCAACGCTTGCTCCACGACCTTGAGCTGATCTGGCGGAAGCTCTTTCTTTGCTGACGCTCGTTCGGCTTTTTCGAATGTGTCAATGGCGATCTCAAGCAGCTCTTCGTACAGAGTTTCTTTCAGAATGATCTGCAGGACAAAGAGACAAGACGATCAGATTAGTTGGAGAGTCAATGGAGACCCACGGACGTACGTTTGCCTCTCGCTCTGCCGCTCTATCGTAGTAAATCCAGTCTTTCTCAGCCGACGAACGCGAGAGATGATGCTCACGCAGTTGTTCTAGAGTGGCCAAGAGACAGAGAGAGAGAAAGCGTGAGCGTGATGGCTCAACAATAGCAAATGCATCTCAGACACAAAACCTTCGAGTTCATCGATCTCCTGCTGGTGCTTGGACTTGAATTGCTCTTTGCTGCCGTACGGACTGCTCGATCTCGACTACAGATGCAATAACCATTAACAAGCAGCCCCCGTGCTATCGGCTGCAGAGTCCGTATTGCATCGTCACCTCTCGACCAAACTTCTTCTTGAAATCCGCCACCTGAATGCGCTTGTCCGTTTTCCCGGCAGCGCCACCCGGTCGGTCTTTCTGCTGGTGCAGGATCTTGCTCAGGCGCCGACTGATGTCTCGGTTCTGTTTCTTGAGCGCCTGCATGTGGTCTTCCTCTCGCAGGAGCAGCAAGCCCGCGAGATCGCTTTTCGTGCGTGCGCCATACTCGTCCCCGTGGAGCTTCTGCAGCAAATGCAGGAACTTTGTGCGGCTGTCAGCTGCTGAATTCACGCCGCTCTTTTCAAACTTCAGAGACGAGAGCGAAGGTGTCGATGCTGCGCCGGCAGTGGACGCAGGACGAGAGCGATACGACCGATTCATCTGGACGGGGAAGTCTTGCGCCAGCTGCTCGCTGTGCTGCACGGCCTCCTGCACGCGATGGCGGTAGCGCCAAGCATCAACTGCAGCTTCGATGTCCTACGTACCACATGATCGCATTAGATAGAATGACAGAGAGAGCGACCGCCATGGCGCCGCCTTTACTCGCACCATTGCAACTTCTGCCTGTGGACACCGTGATGAATATTGCCTCTCGTACTGCGACGGACAAAATCATAAGACCAGCTCCCTACGGTACTACTTCAACAGTAATACTGTAAGAATCGATACTGTAGCCGGTATTATACCGGTTGTCTAATACGAAACTCTGGCACCGTTCCCGCGGCAAGTATAGAGTTCCACGTCAAAGTTCAAGGATGAATAATCAGACGCCACTCTCAGAATCCGACGCAAATCACAATGGTGACACTGCTGTTCGCCCACGGCGGCAGCTTCTGCAAGGACATCTGGTCTCCGATCATCCGCCGTCTTCTCGCGTCTTCAATTCTGCGCAGTGCGGACGTCGCCACTGAATGCGTGGCCTTCGACTTCCAGTATCACGGCAGTCGGCGTGACGAGTCTGTCAAGGCCGAGATCGATTACAGTGACCCACACGTCCCGCAAGTGATCCATCCTTGTCGTGACCTGGTGCGCTGGTCCTCAGCGCAGGCACTCCAAGAGGTCTGTTCGCTGCAGGCCGCTGGCCACCGTACGCTGATCGGCGTGGGGCATTCAATGGGTGCCTGCGCTCTGTGGAAGACTGAGATCGAGAACCCAGGCACGTTTGCCGGTCTCATCCTGTTCGAGCCCGTGCTTGAATCCCCCACGCCTGATATCCTCAAGCCTCTAGTGCCCATTGCACTACAGCGTCAATCGTGTTGGTACGGAGTCTGAGGGGACGGACTAAGTCATTGCTCTAAGGTCTTGCTGCTGTTGAACAGGCCGTCACGCGATGCCGCAGTCGCGTATTTTGAAGGACTAAAGAGCTTACACGGTTGGGATCGCGAGTCGCTGGCTGCTTATATGAAGGGAGCATTGGTTACGGAGGCGGACGGTTCCGCTACGCTGGCGTGTCACCCGTACATTGAGGCTGCGGGCTACAGCAGCGAGCTCTTGCGCTTGACTGACCAAGAGCTCCAACGCGTCAAGTGCCGCGTGACATTCCACAGCGGCGAACACACCAATCTATTCTTCCGTCCGACTTTTGACTCCATGGAGACAAAGTGGCCTGGGACGTACAAAGTGCGAGAGCCCATGCCCAAGTGCTCGCACGTTATGGTGCTTGAGAACCCAGAGCTCGCAGCGGAGCTCATTGCTCGTGATCTGACTGAGCTGCCAACGTACAGATCAATGCATAAATCTGCCAGGTCTCTCCTGTAAGGTCTTGACTTTCCAATAGAAGACTCGTACGGATGAAAATGCACTTGATTTGTCGTTGTTAGACGTTCTTTAAGAACAGAAGAGCTGCGAGCTGGCCTCCAAAGGTATACTCCCCCGATGCTGTGGTGATGAAATCAGTATCCACCTGATTAAATGATGAGCGACGTGGCGAGGCTCCTCCGGCTGCAGATGCCACTCCCGATGAGGCTCCAATGCTGGAAAATGACGCAAATCGAGAAGCGCGAGCTGTTGGAGACGCCATGCGCAAGAGCTGAGGCGAAGCTGGTCCATCTGCATCCGAACGGTAGCTTCCTGTTCGGCTCAACGTATACTGCATGCGATACTCTTGTAGCTCCTGGTCCGTTTTGTCGACCATTGTATTGGCGTACTCGACAGGATCTCGCATCAAAAGCTGCTTGATGACGAATGCCAGCAGCTTAGACTCCGTATCCGTCCTAGAGCCACTTGCAGTCCCCTCTTCGATCCCCTTCGCTGTGGTGGATTCTGCTACGATCGGCTCTCCGAATCTCGTCATTAGCGCAGCAAAGCGCTTGATCGTTCGGTCGATAATCTGCAATTAGAGGATCAATTAAATCTCCACTTCCCACAAGAAAACGAATCCAGTAGTACGTACAGCAGTCTTGTCCGAACACAGGCTCTGGAAATGGAGCTGTAGTAGTGTTTGCGTGGTGATCCGAAGTTGTGAGACCACGTCTTCGTCTTCCTCGCTATCGTCCTCGCTACTGAGCTTTTCTTTCAGAAGCGAGAGCGCTGCCTGGAAATACTCGACTGCACGGTACGAATCGCTCAAGTCTTTCGCCAGCTCTCCCAGCTGCAGAAACGAAGCAATCAGTGCGCTCTGGTCCTGTGGACAGCCTTCTTTACGTAGTGCCAATGCTCGCAGCGCTGTCTGGTACGCCAATTCGATCGCAACTTTTCCGTTTTGTTGCTGCATCGCGTCAGCAATAAAGACACAAGAGGAAGCAGCATGCGACTTGTAGCAAGCGATCTGATCTGCAGACACAAGATCATGGAAATGCCGTTCGTACACTGCGACAGCATCTTCCAGTACGCCAACGCTCTCTTCAAAGCGTCTGGCTTGATGGTGCAAGAGACCTTGCTGGCGACGCACGTCAGCGTAAATGAGACTGGTCTTGCCAAAGCAGTCGCGAACCAGATTGACACATGTGACGTAGAGCTGAATTGCCGCCTCGATCATTCCTCGACTGGAAAATATCTCTAACATGGTCATGTGGGTATCATAAAGCATTGGATGCACGGCTCCAAGATGCCATTGCGCAATGTCGACCGCCTGACGGTAGTGCTCTTGAATGGCTTCAATACTCTCATTCTCCTGGTGCTTGACTCGCATCATGAGCATATGTGCTCTCGCCAACACGAATTGGCTCTTGGGGCCGTCATCGATGGCAAGACTCAGAAACGCCCGTGCTTGATCCAGTTGCCCGCTCAAGTTCATACTGAGGTCTGCAATGCAGCTGAGAATATGACACACAGACGCAGCTCTTTCGTCATTTGGTGCTGTGTCCAGGATTGCTAAGTGGAATTTGAGACGTACAATAGCTTCCTCCAGCTTGTGCGCTTCTACGAGCGAGCTGATTTGCTCCAAGGACTGCTCCGACAAGGCCAACGTTCGAGCTAGCAACTTGGTACTGGGCTCCAGACTCTCCAACTGGTCCATGGAAAACGGTTCGACAGACTTGAAATTGTATTTGGTGTGGTCGCCGAAGCGCACACTCGTGTGGATCTGCAGTGCGTGGAAAAGCTGTGGGAGATGAACTAGCTCTTCGCTCTGCAGTAGCTCCAGAGACGAAAAAGCCGTGACCAGCAGACCAAACTTCGAGCACATATGTGGTAACACGCGGTCCTTGTAAAAGCAACGGCTATCGACCGACGAGCCCAGAGCGAGGTTGAAAAACTCAACTGCCACTTCGCGTGCGTGACTCTGGATCGCAAACGCAGCAATTGCGATACCATCGATTGAGTCGTCAGAACCATGGAGATCCTGCTGAGTTTCGGAAGAACTGTTGGATGTACGAACAACGCTTGCTTGCCTTACAGTCGATACAGCAGAATGCAGAGCCAAGGAGCGCAGAGACGCAGCGAGTTCAATCTTGCACGCGCGTGCGATCATTTCAGTGAGAAACAAGCGACGAACGTGCTTCAAAGTGGCGAGTTCATAGCAAAGCCCGAGATACCGTACGTTGATACCTTCATCATGCATCGCGTGAGTGAGTGATCGACTATCAAACGCAGGAAGCGAGTTTTCCTCGATGCTTTGCACAAACTCTGGGATCACGACGTTTTGAAGATGTTCTCTTGCATTAACTGCAGCCTGCTGAAGCATCTGAGCTTCCATCTGATGAGACGAAGAAGTCGCTGCTGCTTCGCCATCATGAAACTGCAGATGTGCGTTCGAGTGAAGAGGCAGCATTTCTCCGTATTTCCTCACAAACTCCGGTCGCAGTTTCGAAAGAGCAAATGCTGGATCGTGTTTGTCTCGAAACTCCAGAGTGACCAAGTCGGCTGGGAACAGATCGCCAATGTTTCGAGGGATGATCTTCATACTGCCTCTCGTTTGTTCGCTGGTCTTCAGACCTGCACACCGAGGGTAAAAGGATGGAATTATTGGCTTCTCAACAGAATCTTCCTCATGCAATCCATCGGTAAAGAGCTGTAACGTATCAAACAGGTGCTTGAGCTCTTTGAAGCTCCTGCCCTTGTCATTTTCCTTTGGGCGACGTATTTGTACGTGGTCATTTGGCGACGCAACGACGTAAGCGCGATAACCAAGATAATCTATCGAGCATTGCAAAGGCACCATCACGCAGGACGAGTTGGTGCCAAGCAACTCGCTGGCTTCTTGCATTGCTCGAGCCGCTCGGATCTCGTGACCGAACAGTTTGTGAGCCAGTATCATTTGCAAACACGAAGTGTCCACGTCGTTATCAGTGTCAGCTTCGTGTATCAAATAGATGTCCATTCCATTGTGAGTGAATTTTGACATGGTCGAAGCTCGCGATACCAGTCGTTCGTCTCCGTTTGTAGCGAGAAACTCATCATTCTCCAGCGACTCCGGTTTGAGCGACTTCTCGATGTCGGTCAACGCGATCTCGTGTACGATTTGACACACAACCTGTTCAGCCTGCTCTCGAAAGCCCTTGAGAAAAGCTGCGACTCGGATTCCACTCGCAATCGGATCAGTTGCAACGGATCGCAAGAGTTTAATCTCCCGCGAATATGCGTCGTTCCAATCGAATACGGGCTCTTTTTCGGGATTATGCGTCTCAGGTTGGTCTGACGTCTTCTCAGGCAGATCGGCAGCGATTACAGGCGGCTGGTTATTGTCACGCAAGACAGACTCGCTGTCTTGAGCAAGGTACAGCCACTTCATATGCGAAAGGAATCGATCTCGCGTGATTCTGCCGTTCATGTTGACATCTAATTGCAACTGAATGCGCGAGACTTCAGCCGGATCGCCTTGCCACCCGACGTGTCAGCACAACCAAACCATTGATGTAAGGCAACTGTACAGAGCGACAATCGAATGGAGACAGACAGATGAGCGAATGGAAGGATATCATATGCAGCAGAGCGTTGAGCTTCCCGGCGTCGATTTTGTCTGTTCGTCGAGGATCAAACTGATGCAAGGAATCAAGATCAGCAAAGCACTAACGATAGTGAAAGAGCGTGCATGGTACCGATGAAAACGCCTCATCTGCGCGCCGAAGCTTCTCTGCCAAGCTGCAATATTATCAACCGTCAGCACCATTGAGAGCTGAGATTAAGACAACACCAACAACAGCATACACAGGCGGTAGATTCGATGCTGGAGCCTTCGGTGGGCAAAGTGAGTGAATCTGATTGAGTCAAAAGGGAATCAGTTCCGTTACAGACTCACTTTTCAATTTCGCTTTAAACCTGAAAAGCCTGTTTCCACTCGGTAAACTCTTGCTCCGATGGACAGGCGAACGTTATGGACTTGAACGACTGGTTTTAATGCAATAGAGGAAGTAACACCATTGCGTTCAATGCTCGTGCATTGACCAGTTCCACTCACTTTCTCCTTGGGCAGGAACTGGAAGGCGAACTTGCGGTTGATCTTCTTGGTCTATTGGCCATTGGGATCACCAGGTCAAACTTTCACACTGAAGTAAGACAGAGAGCTACAGACGCACATCATCCGCGACTGCAAACACATAGTCCTTGAGCTCCAGAGCATTCGTTTGTCGCGAAGACGCGCTGGAAAGCGAAAAGACTTGCGGCTCGGAGCCCATGGGCAGGTACTTGAGCACTCGGCCGTCCAAATGCGCCCATTTCTCTGTCCACTTGGGTCCAAAGAGCCCCTGGCTGAGCTGTACAGTCAAATGCGTCAGCGTATCCCCAAATGTCTAGTGTCATTGAGAAAGGCACCTTGAGCAGCCGACCAGCCTTTGGCTCTGTCGCCATCGCCTCGTCTTGTGGCGAAACGACGTCAGGTGGCCTACTTATGCACATTTGATGTAGACCACAGTCTCGGTTTCGCCAAAATGACATGGCGCATTGTAGCCATCTGATTGGCTAGTTTAACTCTTCCATCCCAATCTTCACTTGATCCTCTCTAATTGCATGCCTAGTGTCCATTAAAAATTACTCTTTACCTCATTCTCCATACCTGTCCATATTTTATCCCTGAACATAAATCTGATCCGGAGGGTACGTAATTCGTCACGGGCTCTGTCAGGCGGCATAGACTTGAGGCTGCTGGTCATTCCGGCAATCGGGCCATTCGATCTTTCGCCCCCAGCAGCTCAAGCCGCCGCCATGTCGCAGGAAGAGATCACGCTCACGCGTGAAGAGGTGTACAAGCTGCAGGAGGAGGCTGGCAACATCCGCATCCTGGAGCACGTGAACCTGGCCAATACGCATCCGTGCACGCTCGAGGCGCCCGTGTACATCTTCTTCATGAAGGGTCTGCTGTGCACGCGCGATCCGCGCCTGAGCTACCACTTCTGGGCCAACTTTGGCCGCAACCAGTTCCACCTGTTTACGGGCCAGAAGGTCGACGAGTACGTCAAGGGCCTGATCTACCTGTACGTGCCGGAGCTGGACGAGATCGAGGCCTCGCTGGGCAGCATTAAGGACGAGCTGAGCCAAACCAAGTTCGCGTTCGAGCGTGTGAACCGCGGCGGCGCTAGCACGATCGACTACCCGCGCGAGAAGTGGCAGACGTACTTTGAGGCGGACGAGTACGATCACCTCAACGTCACGGGCCCGTACGGCAATGAGTTCCGCTTGTTCACGACCCCGCGCAACTACTGGTCCATTTACAAGTCGCTCGGCGGTCTGCTGCCTAACGACGGCGTGCGCGACGGTGTGCCGCAGGGTCTGCCGTTCGTGCAGCACCCGGTACGCCCCGGTCTTGCGCACGGCATCTCGCGGTTCTTCGAGTACTACCTGGGCGCAGTGACGACTGTGACGCCGCAGCCTAAGGCGCCGTCATCGGATGAGCAGCTCTACACCACGACTGTTTCCTGTGGCCCAGTGCAGGCGCTTGTGTTCCAGGAAAGCGAATCGGAGCGCGACAGCAAGGGTGAGTACGACGGCCATCACGTGTGCATCCACATCGACGACTTCAAGAACTCGTACGAGAAGGCTTTCAATGACAACATGCAATGGAACAACCTGCACTTCTTCGACCGCTGCGACACGTGGTTTGACGCCAATCGCGACCAGCAGTACCGCATCCTGAACCTTGTGGACCCCAAGTACAAGACCAAGCTCATGGCCTTTGAGCTCGAGATCCGCTCAGCGCAGCACTTCCGCAACATCGTCTACCGCCCGGACGAGTCGCCCGAAGACGCTATCGAGAACGAGCGCAAGCGCAAGCTCAACCTGTGAGGGCAGTGGAGCTCCCGCTTGGTCTTACGCAAGCACTAAGCAGATCGAAATATATGTGTCACTGTGCAATCCCGTACATGAGGCCAGTGCAGGCTGCTGACCATGTGGATGCGTATGTAGCATAGCCTTCTTATGTAAGCACAAGCACATTCTGCTCTGGTTGCATCCATGGGATTAACCCATCATCCGTTATTTAGTGGCTGTCACTGCTTCAACTCAAATCCCTTAGACAGAGGTCTGGCGGTACGAACGCGTTCGTCGGATTCTGATTTCATGGCTGCATTGACTGACTGATCAACGGATTATTCTGCATCCATTGAACAGTCAGCCGACGAGTGCTTCCTCCCATCCTGTTCTCCATCCCCTTCAACCTTGGACCCAATCCTCTGCGGTCAAAGTACCTGCCTCAATCGCTGCATTAACGCCAACTCAGCAACATTTATGATAAAGCTTGCTTTGTTTCTGGTGTTTTTTCTGTCTTCGCTTGATTGGAATAATCAAAAACTATAAAGACTGGTCGCTACTGCCACAAGCACGAGCGATTGACTTTTGCTGCAGATGCAAGCATCCACTCGCAAGCGTTACTCGATGGCAATAGCTTCCAATGCAGAATGCAACGTCGAAAGGTGGCAGCGCTTATTCGGCCTTGCTGGTGGCGGCCTTGGCAGCGTCCGTGGCCTTCTTCAGAGCCGCATCGATTTGGTTGACATGCGACGACACGTACGGCTTGATTAGCGACTGGTAGATGACGGTGGAGCCGACAGTGCTGGGGTGGTAGCACCAGACAAGGAACGCGACCTTAATGAAGAAGTAGAAAGGGATCCTGATCAAACAGAGCAAGCACCATTAGCATACAAGCACGAGAACAATGGATCTTTTCAATCCCAGATCTGATAGTAGCAATGCGCCAGATTGGCTCTACGTACCACGAGAGGAGGAAGTCCGTGAACTGTTCCGTGATCGTGAAGAAGGCGTACACGACCCAATAGGTAAGCCACTGCGTGTCGTCATCGGTCGAGGGCGTGTTAATGGCCTTGAAGGACTGGTAGGCTGGGTAGATGAAGCCCACGAGGCCCACGACAAGCTCCGAGCCGCCAATGACAAACAGGATCACACCTGATACGAGTAGACCGGCCACGAAGATGTAGAACTTGTCAAGGCCGGTCTGCTTCTCCAGCTCCACGATCTTGTCGTAGCGCTCAAGACGCTGCGAGATGCTGTTCTTGTACTCCATGAGCTTGTCCATGCTGCTTGACTGAGGGGGTTTCTTGTTCTTTCTGGGGAGAAAACGGGAAATGATGGATCGGATGGGAGGGGCGGAGTGGAGCTGCTCGAATGGCCGTCTTTCAGCCAATCAGAGACGGATTTGCCTGACATGGTGTCATGCCATTGGTGCAAATGATTTGGTGTTCAACTAGTGGCACTAGCCTTGGGCGGGTTCTTGATTTTTTCAGGGCAATTGGTGACGGAAACGACTAGATTTTATTTTCAGCCAATCAGTTTGTGTAGACGCCACGGCATGGAAAAATATGGGTTGAAAAAATATAACCGACCGGCCGGCGACGGAGAATTACATACCGGTATACCGGTACATATACCGGCTCAGAGGTTGCGCCCATTTCCGGACGACGAAGAAGAACGAGGGCGAGATGTACGGCCGCGACCAGCGCGAGGCCGCGGAGGGCTACGCCGTGGACCTGTCGTTCTCGCAAGTGCTAGAAGCGCGGTCCTCCTTCCAGCAGCAGCAACAGCAGCAGCGGAGGCGCAAACAGCCGCCGCTGGGCAACACGCGAAGCGCCGCGCCGCTCCCGCCGCCAGCACACTCATTTCGGTCCACGAGCAACATCAGCGCCAGTCTGTTCTCGCTGGACTCGGTCTACGAGTCCTCGGAAGAGAGAGACGACGATGTGGCTAGCAGCACAGGTAGTATCGGAGGGGAGCCCAGTGTGGGCAGCTCAACCGCGTCCATGCAGAGACGCCGCAAGGCACCGGACTCGACCGGCTCGGACACGGGTGAAGAGAGCGACTGGGCCACAGGGGACGACGGTCAGCTGGGTCAAGATGTCTACCGCTTTGTGCAGCCGCGACGTCTGTCGTCCTGGGTGCAGGATGATGCTGTTTTTGCATGCTTCAAGTGCCATCAGGTCTTCTCGCTGCTCGTTCGCAAGCATCACTGCCGGTAACTGTGACATCATGGGTACACTTTGGGTTATCAGGATCTAACATCTGTGTCTTGAATCCAGGGCCTGTGGACGGATCTTCTGCTCGTCCTGCTCCAGCCAGCGGGTCGTCATCCCCGTGGACTATGAGTCCACGCCCGTGTCGCCGTCGTACAATTCCCTGACAACGAACGCGTCGGATCTCATTGGCAACATTAGCTGGTACTTCGTCTCGTACGCCAGTCCAAGCGCTCAGTCGCAACAAGTCCATCGTACTGGTGCGGCGTCGCACTTTATGGAAGCCAGTCAACGTCTCTCGCCTGAAGAGCAGCAGGAACGATTCCTCAAGGATGTCCAGCGGCTGCAGCAGGCGAACGTCATTGGCAAGTTCACGCCATGTCGCAACCGAGCAGGCAGCACTTCCATCGGAATGCCGTCCACGCAGGCTCTCAGATCTTCGCATATACCAGAGGGCAGCGTGCAGCAGCGAGTGTGCGACGATTGCGCCTGCGCTCTACAGCAACGTCGTCATCATTACAATACGGTCAAAGTGTTTGAACTGTGTGAGTTTAATCTGCAAGAGCTGCGCACACTGGGCCAGGTCTGTCGCAAGTGGCACCGCGCATCGATCATGTGTCTGTCCACGTTCCGCCAGATCCAGTACTACCTGCCGTCGCATCGGCTGTCCGAACGCGAGAAATCGTTGCTGATCATTAACCGCAAGTTCTTGAGTGGGCATACGAAGTGGATGCTGCAGCTCGCGAAGGCTATTAATTTCACGCAAGAGAACGAAGATGACCCACCGACGGAAGAGAGCCAGCAGCAGACGCATCATGGCAAGATCAATGATGCAGCCATGGCGAAAGAAGTCCTGGCGTTGATGCAGCAAGAGCGGAAGCACAAGTGCATGTTGACAATGTGCTCTCGGCTTTGTCAACGCGAAATCGGAAGTGTGGATGCTCTCGAGATCCTCTCGGATGAAAGCATCCGCAACACGCGGTTGCGTGCATTGAGTGTGGATGCACTGCTGAAAACGGCCACTGAAAACGAGTGGTGGAGCTTTTTGCCTGTCCTGCTACATAGCTTGAGTGTCGAGTCCAATGTTGCTGAGAGCAAGCTGGGTCAAGCGTTGTTCCGCCAGGCGCAGTGCGATGTGCGGTTTTGCTACGACTTCTACTGGGGGCTCACTGTTCTAGCTGAGGACGCGGGCTGCAGACGAAAGTTCGACGGCATCCGCCAACGACTGTTGCTAACACTCGCCCAGTTCAAGAACAACACCTCTTGTGGGCATCTTGCAGACTCAAGAAAGCACGTGAACGATGACATTACAGAGCAATTGCTACGAGGCCAAGAGTTTGTGGATCTGATGTGGAAGGTGCCGCCAAGAATCCCTGTGGACGAGGTGCGAGTGCTGTTCCAGCGCAATATTGAGAAGGCTGGAATTTTTGGCCTGTCGATCAACGGTAAAATCAGCGGCAGTACCAGCACTCGGAAGCTTTTGCGATTGCCAGTTGACCCGAGCGTCAAAGTGAGTGGGATCGAGTACAAGTCGATTGAAGTGAAGCGCAGTGCTGAAGCCCCAATCATCTTGACTTGCACGGGAGTCGAACGGGACGAGGATGAGAGCGATTCCATCAGTCTGGACAGTGGCAGCGGCGAGCACTCGTCCCCGCCACGATCTCGCCGGAATGATCGCAACAAGCTGTCGCAATACCGCATGATGTACAAGCGTGATGATCTCCGCAAGGATGCGATCGTGCAGAATATTATCAACGTCATGTATCTGATTCTCAAGCAAGAGACCCGGCTGGACATCCCGCTTGTGACCTACCGAGTGCTGCCAACGAGCAGTTTCGATGGTCTAATAGAGATCGTGGAAAACGCCCACACGCTGTATTCGATCATCCGAGATCACGGCAACATCATGAACTTCCTGCATCAGTACAACAGCCATCGCACGCTAGGCGAGATCTCGTCCTCATTCCGAGACAGCTTGGCAGCTTACACTGTGATCACGTTTCTCTTGGGCGTCGGAGATCGACACGCCGACAACGTCATGCTCACTCGTGACGGCATTCTGTTCCACATCGACTATGGCTTTATCTTGGGCAAGGACCCGAAACCTCTGCAGCCGCCCATGCGGATTGACCATTACATGATCGATGCGCTCGGTGGCACACAGACGGCGCAGTACGAGCAGTTCAAGAAGCTGTGTGTGATTGCGTTCAACTGCCTGCGTCGACACGTGAGTCTGTTCATGATCATGCTCACGCTCGTGGTCAAAGCGACGCCCGAGATCACGGACTTTGGCTTGAACTACACGCAGAGCGACCTCGAAGCGTTTGTGATCGAGCGGTTTTTACCTGGGCAGTCGGACGACGAGGCCGCGACTGCGCTGATGCTGCGTATGGAAGGCAAACTGAACGAGAAGATCGGGCTCAAGCTCAGCGACTTTGTGCACGCCCATGCCAACGAGAAGACGGTGTCCAAGGGCATGGTGCACGTGGGCTCGTCAGTCAAGATCGGCGTGGAGGCAGTCGAAGCGACGGTGTCCACTGTCGCGAGCTCCATCACGAGCGGTGCGTCCTCGATTTACAACTACATGTGGGGCGCGCCGTCGTAGCCAAGCACGTTGTCTATTCCTCTATCTATCTCGCATTGATCTCCATGTATCTACAGAACTGAATACACACACGTAGTAATTCAATCAAAAGCCTTGGCTTTCATGGTGTGTCGCTTGCGTACATAACATCGAGAAAGGGCCACGAGACCAGAACGAGACGGCCCGACGCATCATGGCTCAAGAGTCGACAGCTTCCACTAGGCAGTGACACACAGCACAGGCCCAAGATCTGCGAGTCGTCCCAGGACCGGTCTCTCTCCTGCATGAGCTGGAGCGAGTGCAGCAGTCTGCCTGATGCAGCATCGTACATCTCCAGACGAGCGTTCGCTGTCCTTGAGCCGATCACGAAGACGCCATCGAGTGTATCGCGAGGCTCAGAGCGCTGGCCCCACCAGCAGCCCAGCGTCGCAGCCATGCCAGTGCCAGTCGGTCCACTAAGCAGACTCACAATCGGCTTTGGATTGGCAGCCAGCTCTTGACACGCTGGATGCAGTTGCCATGGCGAATCGGCGGATCGGCTCAACACGTAGACGTTGCCTTTGCGAGTGGCCACTAGCAGCGCATTCCCGTGTCTGGCGAACCACAGAGCTGTGATGCGAGGCGACGCCAGCACTTTGCTCAGCACTTGAGCGCCAAAGGCCTCGGCAGCCATCGCTCGCACGAATAAACGGCCATCAGTGGCCGCCATGGCAGCGAAGCGACCGTCGTCTGAGAACCTGACGCTGCAGATGTCAACGTCTGGATACGCACAGGCAATCGGCTGTGAGGTCAGCACCATCTCGCTTGGCTCTGCATCAGCGTCTTGAGCTGCTGGAAGCTTGTACAGGTGCACGCCAAAGGCTGTGCCGACCAGGAGCAGGCAGCAGTCCTCGGCTTGCGTGAGATCGATCGACGTCGCGGCGTGACGCAAGCGCAATGCGTACCGGCGCGAGAACGCGTCGTTTGCATCGTAGAGCGTGGCCAAATGGTCGTGCGCAGTTGCGAAGATGCGCGCGTCCGGTGTCCAGCCCTGGCAGAGACTGCGAGGGTAGCCATGACCCGTCGGCGCTGAGAGTATCCGGTCCACGCGAACAGCTTCTTCCACGCAAAGCACAGCCACATCGCCGTTCTCGCAAAGCAGAGTCACGTGGCAGCTGCCAGAGGCCGCGAGCGTGCCGTTCCACGTGGGAAACGGCGCGAGCCCATGCAGCTGCGCAGTGCGGATGCCCAGATCTCCATCATGGGCCATCACGTATTCGTTTGTACAGGGAAAAAAAGGAATGCAAGGTAAGATGTTGCTAATTAAGGGGCATTCAATTTTTTTGTGATATGATGATACTAGCGGCATTTGTACAGTACCAACAGTGAAGTTGCTAAATAAGGAGGTGGTGCTGCTTTTTTCTGTGGTCCGCCTTTTAATTCGGATGGCGGACTGGGCTTGGAGCCAATTGGCAACATGAGCAGCCTGGCCAAAAGGCTCATGCGTCTGCTCGTGGTCTGTGGATCCAGAGCCTCTCAGCCGCTTTGGCAGCAGCACAAGCCGCATGAAGGCAGTAGAGTCACAAGCCTGCGTCCATTCGCAGTCGGAGCCAGTGCCATGATCGCTGCGCTGGCGACGGCGCAGGACAACGCGCAGTGTGAGATAAGAGCCGACCATTTCGACGACGTGTACGAGACGACCAGTCTGCTGGGCTGCGGCATGTCAGGCGTCGTCATGCAGTGCGTGGATAAGCGCGACGGCCACCGCGCGGCCGTGAAAGTAGTGCAAGATCTCTACCAGACCGACGAGTGCGCGCGTGAGCAGGCAGCGCTATCGCTAGTGGAGCAGCGCGGCGGCCACGTGAACATTGTGAGCTACCACGGCAGCTACCGTCAGGACGACGTGCACTACCTCGTGACGGAGTATCTCCCCGGCAGATCACTCTTCGAGTTCATCCAGCTGCATCACCACGTGGACGTGCACACGGCGCTGCAGCTTACGGCCCAACTGGCGTCAGCGCTGGCATTCCTCAAGCAGTGCGACCTCGTGCATCGCGACGTCAAGCCTGAGAATATCATCATCTTGGAGCCATCAACGGCCGACGAGTCGCTTCGCTTGAAGCTCATCGACTTCGGCTCGGCTGGCCACGTGGCCAAGCACGCGACCAGCGAGACCATGCTCTCGGGCACGCGCTGCTACTGGCCGCCGGAGGTGCTCGAGCGCGGCGAGACCAGCTCGGCCATGGACATGTGGGCACTGGGCTGTGTGCTGTACATCCTGATCGCTGGTCGCCATCCGTTCGACGTCATGGGCTCGTCCACGGAGCAGCAGATCGTTCAGCGCATCCAGACCGACGCAGTCTCGTTCCTGTGTCCCATCTGGCGTGATGTGTCTCCAGAGATCAAGCAGCTCATTCGAGGACTGCTGGAGAAGGATCCGAAGAGAAGACTCCGTGCTGAAGACGTGCTGGCTCTCATTCCAGCGCTGTAGTTGTGAGCGTAGCGTCCTGACCGTTAATGTTATAGTCCATGCTTGTGTATTGAACGCATCTCAGACCATCCGTCTCGCAAGCCCCCACGTTCAATCCCTTGACCTAGAGCGTTGGGCAACTATTTTGATCTAATGGCGTCATTCATGTTGGTACAAGTGAGAACTAGAGGATCCATGCATTGATCTGTACGTTGGCAGCTCAGTCAGATCACGAGCAATTAGCTCTGCTGCGAGCTTTGGGTTCTCAAGCACCATAACGTGCGAGCACTTAGGCATGGGCTCTCGCACTTTGTAAGTCCTAGGCCACTTTGTCTCTACGGCGTCAAAGGTCGGACGGAAGAATAGATTGGTGCGTTCGCCGCTGTGGAATGTCACGCGGCACTTGGCGCTTCGCACTTGTTCGTCTGACAAGCGCATCACGTCGCTGCTGTAGCATGCTGCCTCAATATGCGGATGGCACGCCAGTGTGGCGGAACCGTCCGCCTCCGTAACTATGGCGCCTTTCAAATAAGCGGCCAAGGATTCACGATCCCAGCCGCGTAAGCTCTTTAGTCCTTCAAAGTACGCGACTGCGGCAGCTCGAGACGGCCTGTTAAACAGCAGCAGCCTTAGTGTGATGACCATCTTCTCTAATAGTCCGCTAATAGGGATTCCGTACCATTGCGATTGACGCCGCAGTGCAATGGGCAGTAGAGGCTTGAGGATATCAGGCGTAGGGGATTCCAGCACAGGCTCGAACAGGATGAGACCGGCGGGCTCTCTACCTCGGTCTTCCACAGTGCACAAGCTCCCAACGAGTGGCCCACACCGATCAGTGTGCGGTGGCCAGCTGCCTGCAGCGAACGGACCTCTTGGAGCGCCTGCAATGAGGACCAGCGCATCAGGTCACGACTAGGATGGTATACTCGCAGGACGCTTCGGTCGCTATAGTCGATCACGGCCTTGACAGACTCGTCACGCCGACTGCCGTGATACTGGAAGTCGAAGGCCACGCATTCAGTGGCGACGTCCGCACTGCGCAGAACTGGAGACACGAGAAGACGGCGGATGATCGGAGACCAGACGTCCTTGCAGAAGCTTGTGCCGTGGGCGAACAGCAGTGTCACCATGAGATCTGACCACTTTGACATGCAACTCTATAATTAGAGCGGGTACGGTACGAGCTATTTAGTCTCAATTAACATATTACATGCGACTTGGAGGGAAATACATCCACGACTGCTGCTGCTCTTGGCGATGGTAGAAGTAATTGAAATTGAGCTGCGTCGCAAGTTCACTCACGTGAGGCGACGCGCCATGCTTCTCCATAGACGTAAGCATGACCACAAGGATATGAGCTTGGCGCTTGAACTCGGCAGCACTCTTCGACAGTTCTTCGTGGATCTTGGTGTGCTCTTTCCGTAGCAACAATGGACCAGTATTTGCAGAATCGAAATCGTCTGTCTTGGCCTCTTCCTCTCTCTCCTCTTCGCCATCTTCATCTTCGACTCCTTGCACGGCTTGTGGGAAATAATGGCGCATGTTCCTCTCGACATTTGATACAAACGCATCCAACTGACTGAGAAAACGCATGACCAGGTTGAAGGTTGTGAGGATGTATTGCATCACTGTCGCATGCTGAGGTGTCGAGCAATTAGATTTGCTTGACAATAGGCAATTTGAGGCAACATTTGCATACCTTTTCTTGTAAGAAGAAGCGATGCAGTAACTGGTCAAGGTATTGTTCATGCGCGTCGTTGATCTATGAACGGAAACAGCAAATTCAGATCAAACAAACCCCGATCCACGTATTTGTCACGCAAAAACTCACCTCTGAAAGGCTTTGGGATGTCTCCAGAGTCGATTTGGTAGCTGTCCATCTCTCGTCCGCCAACTACCGGTAGTTGAGAATCCAAATCGTCAAAAGGTGAACTTACCAGCAGGTGGGAAAGATCTTTGTACCTGGCTAGTTAAATAGTTTTGCAGGGTCTTGGTGTAATGCAGCATGTCTGCCACACGAACGAGCCAGCACCGCAGCTCGTTTTCAATGCTGCCATCAAGCAGAGAAGCTATCAGGAAATCTATGCAATGCAAAATTAAATTATAAACCACGTACAGAGAAAAGCAGCGGCGATGGCGAAGGCGGCGCTGGAACTGTAGCATAGTACGAGTTCAAGTGAGTGTTTGCAATCGAGTCACCTTAACATCCCAAGTATCAAACCTTCATAAGAGGTAATTCGACTGCCTTCACTTGAAGAAGGAATGTTCCAAGACGCGAGTACTTGCGCATGATACTTGTGCTGAAGAGAACACGTAGAGGTTGGGGCGTTGAGAACGTCGTGTAGAGACATTTCAAAGCTGATATGTCAATCTTGTGGCTTGAACGTGGCGCCTTCAGCTGGGTCGCGTCAATGCGGATACATGTACGTGCACCCAGCAGACGCTGCGCTTCACTGATCATGTTGTCATCCTGCATGATCTGCATAGCACCTTGATAGAAGGCATTGATTCGCTCTCCATCCGCCCAAGCGATCGGATTCGTTTGTAATTCCTTCATCAGGTAATCGCTCAGCATTGAAAACACATCTTGCTACGTTTACCATCACAGCTCCCAATGAGATGAACGCTTCTGGTAAATAGCTTCTTCTACGCAGAGTGCGGCATTACCTGCCGCATCAAGACAAACATGCGGAGTGCTTCGATGTGCGCCAAATATTGTAATTGGTCACGGAAGATCCCAGTCATGGCGCCATTAAGAGCTCGACACTACGTACGATATTGCGTTATTATTTAAAAAAGAGTTTCATGCCACAGTAGTAGAAGCATCCAAACCTTTTCCTGAAGCGGTTCGACCAAACTCAGTCTCATGACGACGCTGAAAGGCACGAACGATGGTCCCCAGTGATCCGATTTCTGATGTTTGGATCGTGCTGTTGTAAGATCCTGCAATTTCGTTCGCAAAGTCTCGCTCAAGCTTGTCGTAGTTCGATTCTGTACACTGCATCGCACGTTTTCCTGACGAGATTCTGCAGCCTGCTGCTGTAAAAAGCGGTTCATCATCTGGCGGCTTGCAAGCGCTTGACGCACTACATCTAAGGCAGGAAGCAGAAACACAGGCACGAGAGCTTCATTGATCTCGAACGGCGCCAGAATCAAGAGCGCTTCTTGGAACGCTTGGTGGTGGTCTGAGTGAGCAAGTGAATGCTCACTGGAGCGAGGACTCACGAAGAAACATTCTTTCTGCAGCGGGATTGTCGACGCATATCCTCTTTCAAACAGCATCCGATGGAGAAGATCGAGGTACGGCGTCAGAGAGCTCACGAACATTGATAAGAGCTGATCTGATCGGCTCCAACGATTCGAGTCGTCCGGATCGTCGTCATTCGGACGTCGCACAACGAACGCCTCTACCAGCTGAAGATACAGCGCGGTCAGCACATGCTGAGCGTTCTCAGCGGCACTGATGGTCTTCATATCGCGTCCAGACGCATACTGGAAAGCTATCTCCAGATCCGATTTTACCCAGCACACGGCTTCAATCACGTGTTTCAGGCCAGCGTAGACGCTCAACAGAGTGGGTTGCTTCGTGCGCTCGGCCTGCAGATCGATCGAAGACGGCGATTTGGCACTCGCTTCACGAAGGACGAGACTGATCGCTTGGTCAAACTGCAGACTGATCTGCGACAGCGCCGAGGCCAGACCGTCCAAGGTGCAGCAACGGTCTACGTCCAATGCGTTGTGTTGCAACCGCTGTGCACAATGGCGGAGGAGTTGCAAGTCCGACGCCAGTGCTGCGAACCGATTCAACAAGCTGTGTAACGCACTGGGCGACAAGTGGGCCACTGCCAGAGATCGCGCCGCTCGCGAGAGCTGGACGAAGGCGCCAGTCTCTGCAGGTTGTAACATCTCCGTGGGAGTTGGCAGTTGAAACGCGAACACGAACGACTCGACGCCTGCGAGCGCTTGAAAGACGACGTTTACAAGCGTTTGCTCGTGAACGAGCCGATGAGCTGGAGGTGGAGTGCCCGTCGATATTTCCACCTGATGCTGCCGCACAGTAGAATACAATACGCATGGCTTGTCCATACTGAAGCTGTCTATTGACACACTGGCTTGGTCTTCGTCGGCAACTGGTTCCTCCCAGTCCATAGGCTCGGCCTGTAGCATCTCATGGCGGATTGCTGACGAGTCAATCGGGTCGTAATAGCGCACTAGAAGCTGGTCTCTGTACGCGATTGGATCGGCTGGCATCAGCTCTTCTCTTGTGTTTTGCACAGCGCTGCTGCTTCTGACACCACGTGGAGACTCGTCTGCACTCGAGAGCTCGTCGTCGTCCTCAGACATCAGCTCGTCGTCGTCGTCTTCGTCCCAGGCCTGAAACCAGTCGTCATCGATCGAGATCTGGAAGAGCTCCTCGGTGAGGTTGTCTCGGAGCTCATTCTGCGCCTGCTCATCAATGTGCTGTGTCTGCAGCCGCTGAAGTCTGGCCCCGCGGTCGCTCTCGTTCATGGCCACGTCGCTATCATTGGCGCTCGTGGGCGATTCGGCCACTTCCAGCAGTAGCTTGATCACCAGATACATCTTGGCCATGTCAAGCTGTCCCACGAGCGACTGCAGCAGCTCTGCGCGATCACTGAGCGAGTGGACCTGGAACTTGAGACTCAATGCCGCGATCTGAGACGTCACATCGTTCGGCGTGCAGTCCAGATACCGGTGCGAATAGAGCTGGCTCACGACGCGGTCCACCACCAGCGCATTGTCTAGCGCAGCGGTCGTGTCTCCGTTTGCTCCCTGTGCTAAGCCTGTGGCCGTGAGACGCACGCAGAGCTCCGAGAGCAGCGGCCGCCACTCGCGCGTCGTCCAGGCCGCCGCATTCATCAAGTAATTATCAAGAGTACTGTAGATGGGTTATTAGAAGCCCCAACTCACAAAGAGTGAAGTTTTGAGATAATTACAGATCTAAGAGATGGGTACAATGGGTGTATTTATCAAACAGCCGCAGTTCATAGTGACTTGCTAATGCTTCATTTACTTCTCGCCACCCTTCTTGCCACCTTTGGTGTTGGTGGCCTGAGCTGGAGCTTCCTTCACAAATTGCTGAGCCTTCTGACCCTTGTTGCCACCTTTGGTGACAGCTTCCGCCTTCTTCTCAGGAACTGGCTTGGCTTGCTGCTGCTG